>JXXA01016051.1:0-23946 GCA_000956255.1 Anopheles punctulatus
ACACATGTGAAGATTTGTTGCCGATATTTCGGAACAAATCCAGAAACTTCTATTGCGTGTACTGGGCGACAGTCGCACAAAAAGAGGCAGCAAAATGTGGAGTTCACACCCGGGTTCATTTATTTATCACTATAAATAGCACAGCAGACGAACATGACGCGTGAGCATCGGACCATCAGCGCGGTTGCTAGTGTGATAGGGCGCGAAAGCTTAGCTGCCAACTTGCAAATGCATACTTGGTAACAGAATCTCCGCACCAGATACTAACAACACTAAACGAAAGCCTGCCACAAGCCGCCAACGAATGAAATTATATAATTTAGCGCTGTCGTGTGATGTTTCAGGGGCACTATTTTCTGGCGAATGAATGCGCTGTTACCTCCCGCCCGCCATACCTTTCGAGATTTTCCGGTTTGCCCCAGCCTTTGCAGAAGAACTTGGTCAGCAGCAGCGACCGATAGAGCCCGTCCAGTCGCGATGGAGGCATGTTGGTTTTTCACGAACGCGAAACCCGCACCAGATTCGCTATCTGACCACCTTTTTCACGACAAATACGCCACCTTTGTCCTGCACCAAAGTGGAACGGAGTGTAGCAAGCTCTTGCGAAAGTATCTCCTTGCACAAAACTAAACCGGCTCTTCTGATATCGTGCTCTTTGTTTCCACTTTTTTCCAATTTTCCACAATATCACTGTTGAAACAAGGATTGACGAGCAACAATTTTATCTTTCACTTTCCTCGTAACTTAAAGCGACCTTCTTTTCTTAGCCGGTCAGGCGTCTGTATTGAAGTTTTCTTCCCGAGCACCGCGAGCTTGATGACGTCACTTGTGCGTTTTGAACTTGCCGATTGCCGACCGAAAAGTACAAGGGAGAGTGGCGCTGAATTTGCTATTAAGTTGAAAAACAGTAGAAAAACACTTAATACACAGAGTGCCGTAACCGCACTTCTTGATCCAACTTTGAGTTTGTTGATAACATTAACACATAAACAAACAAACACGTACAGGTGTATATATAGCCGAACTTGCTTTCAAATTCTAGAAAACAAATTATCTAGCCTCCACAGTCAAAGAGAAGGAGCGAGAAAGCGATATCGCTGTCGAGGATAGGACATCGAATTTGTGGAAACGAGAAAGAGACTTCTGGCAACGCACTACGGGCTAGACGGTTGCAATTGGACATATTAAACCATCACGGGGTAAAATCATCATATTCATTCGTAAATTCTATATTCTATACTATACCCATACCATTCTATACTATATGTTACTTTGCCCTACTTCGGCAAGAAGATTGCCGGACATTTTGAAAACATCCGAAGCTGGTTACATGTTGGAAGACGCCGCTTATTTTGGGAAAGGGATGCGCAGCAAATTCATCCCTAGCCGCTTCAACTACAACCCTTAAATAAATGTGAATAAACAAATACACAGCAAATAGTTCATGGTGTGCGTGCTTGTTTACCCTTAACTTGTGAAGCATTCGATTGATATGGTGTGCGGTTGTGAGATGCACCGGAGGCTGTCAAAAAAGTTGTTTACATATTTGAAAAAATGCACCTAGCGGATTAGCATTGCAGCGCGCATTGCACCAAAAATAACCGTACATGCCAAGGCATCGAACTATACTCGTTTCTATCTTTTGCCTCAAAGGAAATTTCTAATGCACTGTCCATTTCTAGTTTGTTCAATATAAAAGAAATAATCCGCAGTGATATATAAATAGTTAAACATCCAATACATTATAAACCAAGGAATTTGCATCCAAAATTATGCAATCGATTTATTTGGGGTATCGAATAAATGGAGAAAAATTATGATAAAAATTAAGGTGAGGTGGAAGGATATCTTTTTATTGGTTGATTGGTAAATAATCTAGAATTTCGGGGACACATTTTTTCATTTCCTACACCTTCATAACCTTTCATAACATCTAGATTGCATCTGAAAATACTTCTAATAATGCCAATAAGTCTGACATATTAGATAGTGATGCCAAGCATAAATTGCATAAATAATTAACGTTAAACTAATATCTATGATATAATCCAACTGTTGAATGCCAACCAAACGACGTGATGAGATTAAAAAAAAGAAGAAAACTCAACAACAATAGTGTTATACGAGTGTAAAATTAGTCATCTTGCGCATATAAATACCAGCAAGTCGGTCATAGTACAGACGAGCCTCCAAATCAGATGATGTTTTCTTTCTTTCCCGATCAGTGTATGTGTACATATAGCTGTTGTTGGACAGATCATTAATGTAGATGCTTAACTAGTGTAAGTGCATTGTTTACGGCAAACGCACCTAGCATACCGTACGACGAAGAGATAGCTTCTACAAACGGTCACCAATACTGTCCTAGCGGCAACCGGTAGCATACGACGATGAAAGATTCCTGTAAACGAGGGTTATTTTTGTGCAACAATCGTTTCTCTTTGTTTTATGTTGCGTTTATTTCTCCTTACCAATACTGTTGACATAAACTGTTGATGCCACCGGCCGTAATCCGTCCTAGCAGCGGAAACGTAGAAGTAGGATCGATATCGAAGGAAAACAAACCTGTTGATACTGCCGCCAAATTGCGCCATATAACAAATAATTAATGAGCACTTTGGTAAATAAAAAACGACCAAACAACATTATATGAAACGGGGGGTTAAATGTACCTTTATTGAAAACATCTCGAATGGGTATGCGATACATTGAATGTTACAAACAGAAAAAAACCGTTCCGTTAGCGCTCAACGTGCATCGATTTCTTGGCTTTACGTGCAGACCTAAACCTTTGTTCGGTCATTTCATTTTCCATTTTTCAAACTGAATTTTTCATTAGAATAATCCTCACGCCTCCGCTTGGTGTGCATTGGGAAGGACGTCAGGCTACCTTTTCGCACACGCAGGATATTGTTTCAACTGTACAAACGACAAATAGTAAATACATGAAACGAAACTCCCCTGGAAAGGTAATGCACGTCGTCTTCGAAAGGAGTATACGAACGAAAGCTTCTGTAACAGCAAATTGTGAAACGAAAAAAACCCAAACCGGCCCCATTTCAGATTTTGTTTACCGTTCATTGGATCCTACCGAATGAAATAGCACACACTATTCAGTAGCAGAGTAGTGGGGGGAGAGGTGGGGGGGAGAGGGGGGAGTAAGGTGATTTCATTACCTTATCATATCGTTGTCACACACACACATTGTAGTGCATGCTCGTGACAGGTGTGGCCACTATGTGCGAAATTTTTAAAATATTTAAATGTAGTAATCTTGGAAATATCCGTCCGCGTAAGGATGCTCAACGCGGGATGCGGGTGCTCGTACGAGCAGTAAACTTACAGTGATAAACCTACAGCACACAAGTACCATTCCGATTACGCTTGCAGTTTGCAAATATAAACTCTGTTTCTTTATTCTTCCCCTCAAAAGTCCTTAATAGCACGCCGCACACGACGTGTCTGGCCGGTGTTAGCGTGAAAACAAATATCTTTCCCGGCAGAGTGTGAGTTACGTAGTTAATTGTTATTTATCGTTCTCCAGATTCTCACACCAACAATCAAATCGTTTTTCAAAGTGCCGCATGCGCTGGTAAAGGCTACCTTCTGCACGTAAAACTCATGCACTGCTTTAAGTAAATGTTCCATAAGTGAATGTGGGTGTGGGTGTGGGTGTGGGTGTGTGTGTGTGTCGATGTGAGACTTGTCTCCATTATATTTAGCTGAATGATACAATAATTGATATCGTCATAGAACTAGGCGCATTTGTTACGCACCTTCCTAGCAGGCGACATGTTTGTCGCCGAATAAACTCAACAGGATGAGTTTGCTTAGCGTTTGTTTCTTTAATAATATATCTTATAAATCTTAGCATATCTCTATTTATTCTAGTGGATGATCTTCCTTCTCTTCAAGCGAGGGAGCAAGATGAAAATATTGTTCACTCCTGCATCAGCATATCTTATGCACCGTTGCAAACATTAACCTAAACGAAGTTAGTTTCCATACAATGGATTTGAATTGGAATTTCGAAAAAAAAAAGAGTCGCTGCATCAAATTTGCATCGGATGGCGGATAAAGTAAAATAAACGTTTGTTGATCCGCAGAGGGAACGAGTCCCATCGAGAAGTTAAGAATGTATCTAAAGTATTAGTCTCCAGCAGGGCTCACATAGGGTTCATTCCTTGTCCCAATGGACGCTTACGAAATAATTGCGTACCGTCTATGTAAGAATTGCTCCTAACATCGATGCTATCCTCCTTCCGAATCCATTTGCTTTGTTCATCTTTGTTTTGAGTTTCTGTATATACCTATATACTTCTGTATATATTCGTCTACGATTAGTTTCCCTCTTTTTTATCGCTTTCGCTTTCGTTTTTTTTGTCTACTTAATTCCATTGCACCCCTTTGCACGAACAATAATTATGTACAACTTGTCGCATGCACAACTACTGCTGTTGATAGTTCGTCCCTCAGTGCTAAAGGACACAGCGTTGCGCGTTGCTAAAATATTTGTTTTTCATGGTTAATTTTACCACGCGCTCCGTTCTCTTAAGCGGCGCGGGTTTCCAAGAATGCGCTGTTAGTTAAATATTAACCTTCGCCGCTGTTGCCACCGTTTGCCTCTATACATTATGCCTCCCACACCCCTCTCTCCCTCCCCTCCGACGACTCTCGATTCTGTTGTCGAATCCAAGATGCTTATAAGTAATTGTATAAGAGAGAGAAAGAGAGAGAGGAAGAGAGAAAGAGAGAGAAAGGAGAAAGAGTAAAACAGTAAAAACACACCATTCAATCTTTCACCGAGTGATGGGCCATTACTTATTTTACAATATCGTCATCGTCCGCGTCTACAAACAACAGCTGCACATTCCAGGGGTTGATGAACGTGGTTGATGGTGTATGTTGTATTGTACTATCTTACCTTAACGTCATTTCCATACGCGCACTAGAAACTTTGATACACAGGTAGTGCATGTATCGATCCCATTGACGGTGCAGTCTTTCAGCTGTTCGATAGAAATAACCATCCTACGCCCTGCGCCCTGCGTACTTTAGTCCATCTCAACTATATGTACTTTTTCTTTTTTTAAACATAACGATGTGTTGCATCTGTAAGCGATAAATAATGAGAGATACCGCATGCCATACAGAATGTAATTCGAGTTTCAACTGTAAAACAACGTACCTCGAGCATGCCGTTCGCAAAAGATGGCATCTTTTTGACAAATTATCGTGAAAACATTTACTCCATCACTCAGAGCACGATACAGCAATCCTTCTTCCTTTCCGTTTCCATCACACTAGGCAACAGCAGCAGCAGCAGCAGCAGCAGCAGCAACAACAAAAGCAAAGCTATTCTCCAGCGTTACGAAACCAAGCGATAGCGAAAGTGCAACGGTGATGATGGTGATAGTCGGTAGGTGGCGTGTTCCCGTTGACGATGGCCGCCGGTGAAAGATTATGAAGCAGCCGTCTGAAGCATGGACCGGAAAAAAGGCTAGACATTACACTTCATATACGAAAATTGAGATGGAACTTTTAACGCCCCCACCACCACCACTACGCTGCTATTCGATACGGATACCAACAGAGTTAGGTAGATAGATAATTAAAATTATCGAAGCAGTTCGAAAGAGAGACAACCAGGAAGTGATAAGAAATCACTTTATGTCGGCTTCGATAGCCAAAAAAAAAGATGGTTGGTGAAATTATTTATATAACACGAACCATGGAATGGCAATCGAAACGCGATTTCTCATTTTTTACACACACCAATCGATCCTTTAGCCTTGTCAGATCATTTGAATGCACATGTCATTGAACAATGATGCACAGTTCCTCGAACTTGACCGCGTCTGCGTCCACCAGTGACATCCGCTTTCGAGCAGAAGGTGCAGCCAAACGCTAAGGTTAGTCGAGCGTACGCAGTGGGCTGAACCGAGGCTTTCATGGCCATGACCAAGGGGGCGTTTGCTCCCCAACATGTGATATTAGGGTTCGGAAAACGAATGCTCGAATCCGTGTGTCTGTTTGATGCTTGATTACTACTGTTCAACACAAAACACCGTTCGAAAGGTTCGCTTTGACTAGCTTTGAACGCGTTCGATCAGGTTTCAGTCTAACATAATATTTATTTTTTTTGAAACAAAAACAAAATTGTATTTAATAAAAAATCCTTTGCCCAAATTTGCCCTTCTCATACCGATCTCCCCGATGAGATTGAATGTTTCGAGCTTTGTTTTTCAATCTATTCGACAGCCCGGCAGGAATGGGACCGACTCGTGCAACCGGTATACCTAAAGAAACCGGTACGGTGGTTTCGCCAAATTAGCCACATGGCGGATCTTTTCCGCGAGCAGCCTCATCGACATCGGCACTCGGCGCTTGCACGTTTGGCTGGGCTTTATGTTGCGCATACCGTCGCCAATCCATAGCTAGTTGTGGGAGGGGGGGGGCGAGGAGTGCTGCTGAAGGTTATTTTGCAGCCCGCAGTCCGCGGTCGAACCGAAGTTCATCGTGCCGTACTATCCAGCTGTTCAGTGTTTTCAACACCACGAAACGGAGTTGCGATGAAAAATTTGCATGGATCCTGCACCATCCCACAATCCTGAATCATGTCATGGCCAAAGGGGTAGAGAGGTAGGAGTTTCGGTTGTTACCCAGAGGGGCTCTAACTGGTTCACACAGTTCCACCGTCAATGAATAGTTGTTTGTTTGACTACTGTGCTATTTGCACTGTCACAGATATTGCGAAATAAAGTTACACAAAAACAACTGTCCTATGTGCCCTTCTGACGTTCCTAGGGGACAACAATAGTACCCTTTCATAGGAAATCGAAATCGATCTAAATATGATTTAGATGGCGATTACATTTCATGTGAGACGCTCGCTGTTCAACAACTGTCAATGAGCAATCATCTTTACCTTATCTTTCTGACGATGAATTAGAAAGGAAGCTCTGTTCAATAGACTCTTTATATTCTATTTCGCTTTAGTTCCGCTTGCTTAGATGTTTGATTCCACATTCCATAATTGCACTGGCGGAAGATTAAGTGGCGGAAACAGGAACGAAACAGTGCTTATATAAAATGTACGTGGAGGTTTTTGTGACATGCTACCAGAAACAATCGATGCGTTTGTATCGTGCTGAACATTTCATACTTGATCTAGGATAAGCGGCTTCAATATTATCAAATTAATAAAACAATAATTATCTCTTATGATGGCGCTTACTGCCAGAGACGACAACTATCTAAACGTCTTTCAGATTCCCATTAGAAAGTGTTCCAACTGCTGCTATTTCCAACGATGTCTATTAAAAAACGCACCCGTACACTTCCTGGTGGCGCTACCATACATCGTGGCACAATTACGCGTTGATTCGTCAATAAATGTTTCCACTGTGTACCACCAACCCCACAAGAAACGTCAACCGTGTTACCACTATTTAAAACTCCAATCGACAACTCTTGTCTGGTGCTTGTTTAATGTATTCGCCATGGTTCCAAAGATACTACCGGTTCCACTCCATACATGATCCATCTTACGTTAGTGGCCATGGAGTAGATGCCACTCAGCGCAGATCGTTGGAATCAGAACAACGAGGAAGTGAGCAACGGTGAAGGCCCGTTGAATCAGGCGTCAACTGTGAAAGGAACACACCGTGAAAGATACCGCGACAACGTTGGCTTCGACTACCATCCGAGAGACCCATCCATGACAAACGCCGAAGATGCTTAATGATGTAAGCAAACAACACCGTTTTTATTACTTACCGCGACAGATTGGTCGCGTGAGATCGTTCGTGGTTCCGTGAAATTCCAGTACCAACGCCGTCAAGCCGCGTTAACCCGGTGCTGGAAGCGCGCGGGCGCGCTCATTCCACCACCGTCAAAAGGTGGAGGTTGAGCGGAGGAAGCCAAAGGTGACTTGGGCATGGGAACTTGGGCATGGATGAGAAACGGTAAATGGCGCGATGCAAATGGTTTACGAAAAAAGTGCCATTGGCAAAACACGGGCACTTATGGAACAGGGGGCATCGGTGCAGGTTACGAGTAACGTAAACATTATGCTGCCACCAGTAGGCTTTGGATGTCGGTTCGCTCGTTTCGCTGCTGCTGCGGTTGCTGCCGGTGAAGTTGCACAGTCCGCTTCCCGTCTCTTATTCTGCCGTTTTGATAATCAAGACACTTCCTTCATCAAGGATATTCCCTCTTTTTTTTCTCTCTCTCTCTCTCTCTCTCTCTCTGTATGTGGGTACGCTTGTGATAGCTTGGTAGAGCCTAGTACTAGCAACGAAGGGGACAAACCTCGGACTACAAAAACCACCACTCGAAGAAACTATGGCAACGGCTTGTAAACTGTCACGGCGGGCATTGTTGCTGACATATACACGCACACTCACACAAACTCACGGTGTGGCTTTATTCCACGGGGGGTCTGTCTCTCTCACCGGCCCTCGAAGGTACCATTGTGACCGACATTCGATTATGTCACGGCACTGGCTGCTGCTGCTTTTTTCACAGCCATCAGCATCATCGTCAACAGCGGTTCTCCGTCACGGAACCACCGGCGCACGGCAAGCGGGTGCAATGTACATGAGGCACTTTTCTTTTCGTTTTCGGCAGAAAATTAACCACTGACCGTCGTTTGCACGGCTTCCTCTCTTCACCTCACCGTGCAGGTCAGGTGTAGGCTGTCGCATACAGACGGACGTGGACGGTGGGAGGTTGACATGATTAACGGGGCAAGATAAGTCAATATTTTGTTAGTCCGTGTGAAAGTGAAACAGAGGAAAAGTGACAATTGGAGAGAAGCGTAGGTATTTGGTAGGGGATATTCGACGCAACGCTGTATTGACTGTTGGTGTACCAATATGTGCACGCAAAATTAACGATACATGAAGGACAAAAATCAAAATGGAACACGTGCCGATGGATAGTACAAGTACATGTGATGGTACACAAGTAAACAACCTGCTGAATTGGTTGTGCTCTATGAAAACTTTCATCATGCTGTTTTTGGCTGATTTGTAGCGAATCTCTTCTGTCTTCTACGAAATGATCAGATTCTCTATTCAATGATATTGAAGTTAAGGAGCTTAAGATTTCGACTTTTCCGACATTTTTCTTAAATATTTCTTTTCTATAATAATATTGAAAATTTGAGCATTTTTAACCGTTTGGTATCCTCTCCCAAATCTCAAGTCTAAAGCAGATGGAGCCAAGAAAAATGCAAAAATAAACATAAAAACGAAATTTCAGTGATTGCAAAGTGCGGTATAAAAATTGTGGCGTTATATTTCCGTTTTGTTAAGTGAATGTAAGTATGATAATAATAATAGTAACGAAGGTACATAAACATATAAAATTATTTTGTGATAACATGATACGTTTTCATGCATATTTCAATTTAATCAAATTAATATTTTTTATCAAACTCAACGGCAACGGTTGTAACCATTACAACCATAATCAAAGCTCGTCACAGATAAATGGCATGCGGATAAATGTAAGCAGCCTTTTCTTATCAAAACTAAATAAACTTAATCACATTAACGCTTACTTGCCGGCAAATAATGTCTAGCTCTATAAAACACTTTGAGCGAATTTTAGTCACTGCTAAAGTATGCTTCTTAAGTTAACATTATATCTCCATAAAATGCGCATTATGTGACGGTTCGGTTCGTTCGTTATCCTTGTACTTGTCCAATCACAGCCAGTGACAGAAGATAAGCATTAAACGATATTTAACGGGTCTCTCTACACAGCCGCGCTAGGCAAACACTCAACCGGCGTGTTTGTGCCTCCCACCCTGAAAGCTTTTCCGAATAGTGCAGACACTAATAGAACCCGTTTATTTTTCCGTGCGGTTCACCATAACTATGCGTATAGAGGATAACTTTCTTCACGCGACACGCCCGTGCTGCTACCGAACGAACCGCCGTTTTTTGCAGGCCCTTATCTTTGCCTTGTCGCAAGCAGCACGGCGCACTTGTGAAAGCTGATAAAAGTGAAAATTACTTTAGTTGATGTAGATGATGCCGCTGACCGCAGGCTCAGGATCAGCGAAAGTGAAATATCATGTCGTTATGCTGCACCGCATGGCCAACTGATATGCGATATTTGCGGCTTTTGACTGGGTATTAGACGAACTTCATCCATCAACCGAAATATAGAAGAAGCAGTAAATTACGTACTGCGTAAATTATGAAATGCGATCATTTCCATCAAATGATGAAGGAAAACTTAATGAAATGAAAGAATAAAAAATTCAATTTAATAATAACGATCTTTTAAAGGTTCGTCCGATGTTTCAATCGGAAACTCAAATGTACGATTTGAAGTAAATGCATTTTGAAATTGTAAAACAAATAATTTTACTTTCTTTCACATTCCGTGTTCATGTACAGAAACTAAATCGTTGGAATATTTCATGTTAAAGAGATCCAGTATTTTTTTTGCGTCAACACTGGCTGCAAATTGACACTCAGAAGGCTTGTTTTAGTATTAGCTGAGCAATTTTTACGTAATATAAAGCAGATTTTTTATTTTTATTTTAATAAAACGTGCAGACGAAAGGATACAGACAAGAAACTCCAACACATAATTTGATGAACACTTTATCTTACAATCTTTGACATAACGACCTCACCTTAGTCATGTCTGTCATGTCTTTACTCCTCAGTTCGAGGGAGACGATTGCTATGGGATTGGGGTGCCAGTTCTGCCAGTACAAAAGACCGGTGCCGCTACCATTAAACCTACATTTCGACGCTCAAAGTTATAAATGTTTCAATTGACGTCTTATTTGATCGTTAAGATCCTACTATGAATCTTGCATGAAGAAGTGTAGCAATTTGACCATGAATTTATAACGGGACTGCATGGCAAAACTGGACAGGATTGGCAAGTTTTTTTTTTGCATGGTATACATTCTGTCAGTGAAAGTTATTTGACATTGACCAGCACGAATGATTGAAATTATGGGATTGGTCGTTTATTCGAGACAACCTCGGTGTGTGAGACACATCGAGTTGATGCATGAGAGTTATTTATCGCATTTGCTGCGATCATGAAGGTGCTGCAAAAAGTAAGAATAACAACGCTGGACTTGCCAATGAAAGGATAATACATCATGTAGGATTGTTTTCTGAAGAGACCAGGATCGTTGAACGATGGTCACTTTCTAGCTCGATAATGTCTTGCATACGAACATTAATCCACGCGTGGGTTGAAACCACATGCAGTAGATCCGCGGCACAAAAGGCGACTAATTCATTCCCTTTTATCGTGTTATTTACCCTACCGATGAGAGCCAGCGCGATACGGCGGGTGGAGAGAATTTATTGACCGCAGCATCGCAACAATAGGTGCAGGCGTGTGCGCGTTCAATCGCCTCTAGAGTGGTCTAGAGGCTTTTCGCGGCTCGGCCGGTGAGGTCCAGCGCACTCTACCCAACGCAGGGGCTACAACAGTAAACCGCCCTGGTAAGGCGAGCAACGACACGGTAAAGAGAAGAAGTAAAAACAAACATCTACTCTCGGTCGCACGCCGGCTGGAAGGAGATTCAATAGGATGGTCGCTCGGTGCCAACCTGGCACCTTCCCCAACACTGTGCACAACCCAGGAAGCAACGATAGGCGATGGAAAGTTGAAATCGTTTCACTGTTGGTTTTTGGTCTTAATTTTGGAATTATTAATTCAACCGGAATGAGATTAGCGCGCTTGCGGTTTTCGTTTCATTCGAATCTCCCCGAGGTGTAGGCGCGATCGTAGGAAAGTTGCTCCCCGGTTGGATGGCTTTCGGGTGCCCACCGTGCGCCTACCGCACGAAACCAGTGGCTCGTGGTTCGTTCGTTCCCTGCTTGCATAGTAGTTTAGCAGCGCATGGTAGCGCTATAGGAAAGTAACTTGAACCGACAGGAAAGTGATTAATAATCGCACGATTCTCAAAAGAAGAAACAAATTTGCAACTTCTGACCGGAAACAGAGCGATGATCGTGATTGTGACAATAACTTTGCACAGAAAGAAAGGAACGAAAATAATCCTATTTCCTATCGCAAACCATGGAAATAGCTACACTTGACTGACGACGTTCCACAATCACTGCTATTTATACCATTAGATAATGGACACAAAATCATCTGTATAGTGATTAATAATTGTTATATTTAAATAGAACGACCCAAAAGTTCATCAAGATTGAAATGAGTCACATAAAAGATAAGACGCTATGTATAAGAAACCTGATTTATTTCAGACCCTATGGTAGATTCTGTGTGATGAAATATGAGTTATTTTCTTAAATTCTTTATCAGATAAAACCACTCCAGTAAAAATATGTAAAAAAAATGCAGCAAACCACATTTATTCGTCGAAATGTTAATTCATAGCAACATGAAACAAAGGAATATATGTTACTTACTTGCAGCTCCACGGCGCAATGACATCGCGCATTGCGTTTATGGCACACACAAAGAGCAAACACCATCCTCTCCTTTCCGTACTGCATATGAAATCTTTGCAAACCGTTTAAGCCGTACCGAAAGAATCGAATAGTTTTCCGCTTTCTGGTGGGGCAAAGAGAAAGCTCACACTGTGGGTTTGATTGATTTTCTTTAACCCACAACGATTTAGTGCTTATTAGCGGGAGAGAAAGATACAACGAAAGGCACGTAGTACAATGATCATTGCGCATGTTACGCATCAATCAGTATACGACGACCGTCGTCTCCATCTCGCCCCGTCCCACCACTGGATCCACTGAAATCGCGGTAAACGTAAACTTTATTGACGTCTAAAACGCGCCGTTCCTCAACGTCATCATCACCAACCACTCTTCACGCATGGTTATGAGCCGGCCACTATCGAACGAAATGTACCCAAACTAACTCCAATTTTTCACCTCCACACACGGCACGAAAACAACCGGCGACTCTCCTATTTACCCCGGCGTGATTTACATCTCCCATGCGCCTTGGTTAATTGCATCTGTTGCTTGTTGGCGGTCTCAGCAATGTTTCCTGTTTTGTACCCCCACTTTGTTTACTTTGTTTGCGCCTTCGGCTTCCGCCCTCGACCAAAGGGGGTGTGTTTCTCGGGTTTCGCGTGCACCGGACGGTCGGCCGAAGTGGACGGGTCGTTCACATTCGACTGCAACTCCGGCAGCACCAGGTCCACCACCACGCGTAGGTTGCACGATAAATTTAAGCCCTACAATTAAGTCCACCGGCACATGGTGCGCAGGCCGCTGGCCGCTACCCAACTTCAAACCGAAGCCCTGCAACAGATGTGATGAGTGCAAAACGAAATCCAACTCTACACTACGGTTGTCTCGGCGCGGGGTGGGTAAGCAAATCATAAAACATATTATAATTACACTGCAGCAATTTTGCAACATTAGTTTGTTGTTGAAACCTGTTAAAAAGTTTCGTTACTCTAGCGCCGAGATCGAGACAAGAGTGTGAGTAGCAAACATCCGGCAACCAATGCTAACAAATTGAATTGAAATACTTTAAATCGGCAGATAAAGCGATTAACCAGTAACACACATTTAATAAGCGAAAACACCTATGCAAAATGTATTTACATCTCTATGTTCCTTACAGCAGCGGTCGCCATCTTGGGAAAGGACAACAACACAACAAATAATATTGACCCAAAGATCGCGACAACCGCTGACAATCGTCGCTACTTTGCGCTCAACGACGGCGGCGCTTGTTTACTCACAAATAATATGTACCATTCACTTCGCCGCAGAAAGATTTGAGAGAGCCGTACGTCGTGCACAGATTGAAACGAAGCGGCATACAAAAGTAAACTTTGCTTTGAAGATGAACGAAACAAAAGCGTCCCCTCCCTTTGGGTTGTTATTTACCACGATATCACTACAACGAACGATATACTACATCATAAAGCTGCATAATTGTAAAGATGTAATATAAACTGAGTTCGGGTGATGGAGAGTATCAACGAGGTTGAATTTAATTGTCTTTTTTTCCTGTGATGTTAATTTCTCACATCTGTTCAAATATATGTGTATTTCACTTGCTATGGCTCTATTCAACTGCATTTAAATGTCTCACTGCACGCTCATAACACGCATCTCCTTCTCGCCTTCTCATAACAAATGACAAACGTGGGGTTAGCGAGTTTTGCGGCCAACTTCTTGAACGTCAGTTATACAATGTTGATCGGTACCGAAATTGCTGTCGCCGTTGCGCAACCACACCAACTATACCATCTCCCAACGCACGCACCGCACGAAAACTCCGCTCCCACAGTAACGCCGCGTCATCTTGGAAGAAGGGTCGCAATTTTGTGCCAAAATTTGATGCCCAATGACCCCGCGCTGTTCCGCGATACAATCGATCCGCGATCGAATCTGATCGATGCGGCCGAGATCGGGCTTCTCATTAACAATTGCTTATAAACCCCACCGAAAGATGGGATAATGGTGCGATTCTAAACATCGATAATCCTCCTCCCCGTTGGCCGTTGCGCATCTTCTACCGGTTGCCGAACGCAGACCGATGATGGACATTCGTCCGTCATCCGGTGTAGGTCGTGAAAAGGTTCCATTCATGTCTCGCACATACACTCACACACTTACAGACAGCTTTTGGAGGTTATGTAATTGCGGTGTCCCATCACGCGCGTCGTGGAAATCGTTTGAATCGAATCAAATCAAACAATCTAATTTGGCAAAGGAACATTCACTGCGCTGCACCTTTGCAGAGTTGCAGCGTGTGGCGCTAATGTTCGGTTCGAGCTGGGAAGTTTTTCGAAGCGGCATGACTGAGGTAGAAGGTGTCCACTAAATATATCTGCTGACAACCGCTGTCGAGAGATATGACAAAAACAAAATACTTAACCATCATCAGAAATTTTCTAGTCAGTAAATATTTTCGGTTGATAAAAATACATTAAGTGCAGCTATGAAGCTGATCTTTTCGGAGAGGTTTTTAAATGTAATGAATTTTTTGCACCTTGTAAGATGATGCACATCTCTTCCTTTCGCGAACTGTTAGCACACAAAGATCGTGACCCTGCCGTACTCTCCAATGAAGATATTATAGTGTATGTTTTCCACTCAGTCGTGCACGTTTGACACACTTCGGTACGCCGCATTGATACACCGGGGGTCGTACGGATGACTTCCAACCGTCAGTGCGTCATTACCTCCAGCTAAACAAGTCGTGTGGCGAAGAAAAGCGCACACCTCGTGGACACTCGTCAAGTATGTAATATGATAATTGCACGTACGTTGTGCGCCATTGTGAAACTTCTACCGTCCGCTTGATCAATTCTTAAACCCGTCACGACGATGCTGGCAAGGTGAATGATAAATTTGTCCATCTACTCTGCCATAACCCGCACCCAACGCCGATGCGCAGGCCATCGAAAGGCAGTCAGCTAATCATGCCGGGCTCTTCAGCCCACACTTATCTACCGGCTGTTACCGGCTGGTAATGGCTCAACGCTCTATGCAACGCTGATCTGCATAAGGGTATATATATTGGCGAGATGGAGAAGCGACCAACGCGGCGAACAGTGAAAGGTGTCGGTCCGATCGATCGCATCTTCCGTCAGGAAAAAACACACACTTTCTCATGCCATCATCATGCACAATAGCGAGCCCATTTGCATGCCGTTTTGCATCGCCATTTTTGCGAGCCATTCAACACCCGTGTCGGTGTGGGATATGCAAGTCCATCCGATCCATCCATAATGAGCGAGCAATATCGCACTGCCACTAATGAAGACATTGGCTCACGTCCGCGGCACGCTGTTACGCTACGGTTTTCACGGTTTTGCATACGGGCAAGCCGTTTAATCGGCTCTCGGTGGAGGTATATCGGCTACTCCTCTCGATCACGTTGCCAGCAATGTGAAATAATTTGTAATATAAAGCAAACGATGGTTTCGCTCGCGTGGTTTGTTATGAAAACCACCAAAGACCGGCTTTTAATACAACGCAAAATCTGCCGGCCCACATGGGTACGGATCGCCTTCTTATCAGGTCTTAACCCAAAATTCATAGTTAATGTATCGATTAGCGATAACGGTTCGAAGTAAATGTCTTATTGCTACGCAGTCGACTGTGCATACAATAGAACACTTATTAAAAGTGTATAGCCATTTTATCTGTGCACAGCTTTTAAGCTAACAGAGCTATAAAAATACTGGCCATTAAGTCCATGGGTTGGCCATTCTGAGGTGAACGATAAAAACTTGGAATGATTTTGGATGTTTTTTTTTATGTACAGTTTCGCATAAATATGCAAATGGAGTTTCGAAACAGCCTTTTGGTAAGTGCCGATAAAAAGATGGCTAGTAAAGAAAGTATCATAGTTTTAGACTTTGGGAACGATGTTTCCATTAATTAATGCATCTAGTTGCATAAAAAAACGATAGGAACATTCGAAATTTGGTGTGGATAAATTATGAAAACCAAACTGTAGCATTAATGGAGAAAAATGTTTCATTGTCGCTATGAATCTTTAAGGATTTCACTCGATTTGACACGTGAATCTATGATATTCAGATTTAATGTTGTCCGATTTTTTTTTGGCTGAGCTCATTTTTTACACAATTCACCCTTAATTCATGCTAGTTTTATTAGAGACTCTTTCGCTTGAGTTTTCTAGTCCGAAAATTTATACCATTTCTCATACTTTATGTTTCATTTGCCTACCATAATGATAATATTTATAACAAAATGTATTACTTTATTGATTTAACTACCGATTGCTTTATTAACTCCCACGACATTCCCGGGAAACCCTAGTGCTACGTAAAATACCCAAAACCGCTGACACCATTCCCCACCATCGCCATTTCCATCCCCTACGGAACAAGGGCTGTGTCAATTGGTCAGCGTTGCATAATCGGAACTTCTCTCCGAAAGTTGAAAAAAAAAATATAATCACGAATACACGCCCGAGCAAAACCGGATTTTTCTGGCAACTTTCGGTCAGTCGAGATCCGCGTGATTGGGGCAGAGTTTTCAATCACGCATTCATGCAACAGGCCAGCAGGCCGCCCAAAGCGACATGATGATTCAGATAATCGTAAGCACTTACACAGGCCGGGCACGAACACCATCGCCGAAAGCACCTCGGCAAACTGACTTCTTTCTGTTGACGTTCGATTTTCCCGGTCTAATCGATATTACATCAAGGTTAGCTCCCGCCTTTCGCTCCTCCGCCTAATCAATCGATGCCTCTCCATAAAGTGCCCATTTAGCAAATAAAAAAAATAAAAAAAAACATCCATTCCACCACAGGTGAGAAACTGTTAAATAATCGAATATTTCACTTTCATCACAAAGATGATGCATCGTATGCCAAACGTACACAAGCATGGGCGAGGCACGGGAACGGCGACTATTTGTACTCGGGCGACAGTGTACGATGGTGACACGAAAAATTGAAGATGATAAATCTCACCTTTGGCCACATTGTACCCTGAGCAAGCTTGAGATGGCTGGTTATAAATATAGGTAAACAAAAAGGGATATATTCGAATATCAGCGCTAGAGAGTTTGCATGAACGGTTGATTGCTGAGTAAAATTTAAAAAAAAACCCTTTTATGTTAGCATATCAGACGGCGCCCCTGCGTCTATGGAACCATTATGAATGGTTCGTTCCATCATCCCAACTGTAGTATGTGCTCAAACTGTGACAAGTCTAGTCAACATGCAGACAGTGTTTCGTGAGAAAAAAAAACAGTGTTAGTAGGTTTGGCCGATGCTGCTAGCATGATGATATCGACACCTTAACGTTATCGTCAGCGTAATCGGCCCAGGGACCGACTCCGTACCACTAACGTCTAATGGCTAATATGCTAATCGATCCATCGAATGCCACACCCGGCAGGAATGTGTGCATACTAATGCGCCACCGGCCGCACAGCATGCGTTTGCGGACCTCGGCGTGCGATGACAACATACTGCATTAACATCTAAATCAATCGGACAGAAGACACGAAGTCCGTTCCGTCGGTTATCGCATGTATGATTTATTTCAATTACACAACGAACAACCGCAATGCTACTGCTTTCTTCTGCTTTATCAAATGCTAATGCAATAAAAAGAAGCTCATAACATGCGAACAGCTACGTTCTTCTTTCTATCTTTTTTTTGTACATAAACCGATTGGTTGGACGGGCCAGAGAACTCCTACAGCGGATGACATTTGATCCGGTTTTCGGATCAGTTGTGATGACATTTTCACTGAGCTGCATGCTGCAAAGCTTGCCAAAGCTCGTGAATACTAATAATTGGTGAAACCTGTTTCGTTGGTAAAGTTTACTGGCTAACATTTCTGCACGCTCCACCAGGAAGCACATGCGAGCAGCAACAAAAAATAGAATATCCTGCAAATATCACACATCATACATAACCATTGTACATAAGCGTACTCCTTATCGTGTCAATGTATGATGCCAGCACGCCGTATGATGGCATCGCGAAGGTGTTTTTTTTTTGTGTGACCTTGCACCTGGCGGTTAATTGGCCTCGCCTCGTATCGCCTCGGGTAAACGAATTTTACTTTCACCGGACGCACCCGGATGGACAACTGTAGCTCGAGCAGGAGGTGTTCGAGTACGAGTTCGTTGTTGACCGAAAACGCGCGTGTCGGGTCTTCTCCATTTCGTTCCGAACGACGATTGAGTCAAACGAACTTGTTAAGGTCAGTAATAAAAGAGTGTGCTTAAGATAATTGCTATTTAACTCACTGAGCTATTTAAGACGAACCCGATGCGTAAGGGACTTCCTGAGGTAATGCGTCCTTTCTGAACAGATGTATGTGTTTGCTACATACCGTTGTTAATTGCAGGCTGTTGATGAAACGGCACTTAATACTAAAACACGCATGTTTTATAAATGGGATTCAATAAATAATATACTGATCGATCACTGCAGCCTCGTCCAATGTGAACGCGTATTACAAAATCGCTCACAAATTTCATAAAGTGGTCCACTAATGGTCGACGGGCAGTTCATTTTCCTAGGCGCAATCTCGATTGCACATCTATTGCCTGGGAACTGGTCACATGTGAAGAAGGGCACATTTCTCAGCCTCCAGCACACTAAACAGCCTGTCGCTTCTCACGGCGTCTTCTGCGCAGACAAGCGGACAATCTAGTGCGCTTAAAATCTGCGGCACGCATTTACTGCACCGTTTGCGGCGCTGCTCGGAACGAATGAGCATCCGAAAGCGCCTTTAGTGTGCCTTTCTAGCGTTATTTTGACGCGATCCCGAGCTCGGCAGACTGTTGTTCGCTTGCAACAACAATGTACACTTTTTGCGAAACCCAACCGATTTCAACCGATACGGGTTTTCAACGCTGAGCAATAGAGAACTGATGATGGCGGTGATACGATAAATGGTGAAGCTTCGAAAAGAATACACCTTGGGTGGTGCAATCGAGTGACGTCTAAGGTGAAGTTATTAACCATGGGGTGATAATTCAGCATGCGGGCAATGCGAGCTACACGTTGGGCCTGCAGAATGGTATTTGCTTTAAATTTATGCACCAACTTAGGCAATCTGACGGTGAGTGAGGTATTGAGAGACACACAACGCCACATGCATCGATCAGTAGTGGATCGCTTCTGGACTATCTACTAAACTGGTAGCCGCCGAACTGGCGGGTACGAAGCATTGTGATGAATAATTGAACCGATTGTCGATTGCAACAATTGACACACGTGCAAACGTTTCTCAATGTTTCAATTGAATTGTTAAACTATCCGCAAAACACATTCATTGCAGATACAATCAAGTATCGTTACTACAACTTCATGTAGTCGGAATAATTGTAATATAATTAGCCCTTTACATTGGAACATTTTTACTAAACACAATAAGTTTGTGAATCGATCACTCAAAACTGATAACTGTCAACAACAAGCGGCAAGATCATGAACGCATCGACCAAAACTGACCAAAAATTAACCCTGAAATTTCTCTTCAAACACCCAGACCAAACGCAATCCATCCATTTGGGTGAGTGTCGTTTAGTTTTTTGTTTTGTTTAATCCTCTCGGGTGGAACACATCGAAAGCCTAAGCGCATAATTAACCTTCCGTTCCAGTGCGTCGACGGCAGCAGGCAGGGTAAACGTAAATGCAAAAATAAAAAAAAAACAACATACCAACTAACATTTCCAAAGCCCCCACCACCGGCGCAACCCTCCGGGAGGAAGGTTTTTGCGGACACACGACACCCGTTTAGTTCGCCATATGGAAAGTGAACGAAATCGAAAGTGTTTCTTTTTACCAGCGTTAGCTATTGTCCATTTGACATTGAAACACATTTCGCTCGACACTGACGGCATAATACGTGTTTAATGCTGCTAATGAGCTGTGGACACCACGGGCGTATACGCTGGGGTGGGGGCGCAGCGGTGCGGTAACGAATGGACGGAATTTGTGTGTAATTCGACATACTAGAAGCTATTAGCATGCATCTGTGACTAGGCCATCGTCACACCATTGCAAAACGAAAAAGTAGACCACCTATGAGAATGTGAATCCGTGGCGCTAGTAGCAACACATTTCGAAATGCCGAACCGTACACGAAATTCCACCATCGTAAAGTATAATTACACCCGGGAGCTTAGAACAATACAATTTAGGCAAAATGCTTTGCAACAATTTCCAGCAGCGCGGATCGAGCGTGTCGAACCGTGACGAGAACGTGTCATAAAACATAATTAAAATCATATTTATCACCCAATTGAATTTGTGGCCGCTAATTCGACCAAACATCATCAATTACTTGCATGCCGGTCCCAGAGCCGGTCAACGAACGAGCACACATGTGTTTCCACGATTCATTTGCCACACTAAGCGCGTGCCCGGTACTGGCCGGTTTGCGCACTTCCTTTGCGTAATGATCAAATCAAACGAGCCCAACTCGTATCGTTGCGTATCCTAACCCGTCGTATAGCAAAACCACCCGCTCGAAATGTATTTAGTGGTTCGGCACTTTCTGACACCCCAGTTTTTCATAAAGTTCCAGCTCATTCAATGAGTTGGTAGAGTGTGGACGCTCAATTTTATTACGCGCCGACTGGTGCGGCCAACCATTCGCTTCGACAGCACGTGCTCGTTGAAACGATTGGCGCGTTGAAACGGCACCGCGTGCTTTACTTCAAACTCAGAAGCGCAGATGAAATGCGAGGGAGGTATTGAAATCACGTGCTTCTACGCATCGTTAAACAGGCGCTGGACGTTGTCACGGCTAGCTTTGCTGTGGTTGGTGTTTGAACAAATCGGCACATGGAATATTACCGCCACTCGATTCGGGTTAATCGAATGCGAAACCATCTGCAAAAAGATTGAACAAAACGAAGGGTGTCTGTACTCCAAATGAAACACACATTTTGTCTAACTGCCAACAAATACCAAAATCCCATTGCGAAAATATTTCATCCAACGCTATTTCATCACTTTACAATGCGACACTCGTGCATGCATCCTCCTGATCGAAATCCAGACACAAACTTTCTCTATCGTGAGGTAAGACAACTCAGAAAACAAATCATCCGATATCACTCAACTGCGCGGTTGAAAGTGAAAACGTGAATCGTAATGCCGAGAGTCGCTGAGAATCGTTGACCTGGTTTTGCAACGTATGAATAATGAATGAATGAACAATGAATGCGGTGCTTCACCGTCTATTACCTGTTGTGTATAAATACACACACACACACACACACACACACACACACACACACACGGGTTGTGTTCTAAGCAGCCGATTAGCCTCCGTTTTCTACGGCGATTCACGCCAATCCAATCCAATCAAGTGGGCAAGATGAATGATATAATTAATCATTGCCCGGTCAGACGTACTGACATAAGCATAAAGCATTGATTATGCTCATGCACGATGACGCAGGCGTGTCATTCAATGAGTAGTAGCGTCACGAACACTCTTCAACCCAGAGTGCAGTGGCGAGGGGAATGAGATGAGTCAGGAAAGGGTGTTGCAGTACGTGACTTCGTATGCCTTTCCTGGAGCGATTCCACGCACGAGATGCACGAGCCCGATTGCTAAAGAGAAGGATATGCTGAAACGTTTCCCACAATATTCACCTATCTCATGACAGCAAGGCACAAGCGACGTCAAACATCTACTACTTCCTTGAGAAGCAACGGTGCACATTAGGTATAGCAAAGCATGTCGTCGATTACAATACCGGCATCAGTCTGGTTGGCGTGGCACTCCCTCGTGAACGAATTGATTCACGATGCTCAACAGGTTCTCGAAGTTCTCCCATGTGCGAAAGAATCATTGCTTACCTGAAAATAGAACAGAGATGTAGACAGAGAACAAAAGATGTATTAGCAAGGGAGCAAGAGGTATTCAAAATAAATTCCTATCTCATGAGTCCCTTCTCCTATGGGGCCTATTGCGTATGATCGGTTTCAGAGAACAGTTCTTTTCAAACTAGATTACCATCGGTTAATTGGGATTGTTGGATTGTTGGATTGTTGGATTTCACACTACGCACAAGACACTTCCTTCTCATCGAACCACCCCGACCCCGATCGATTATTAATTTTCCTACCACAGTGAGCCAGCGTTAATACCTTCGCTACACTGGTCACACCTGCCCCATCGGGGCTAGGCTTGCCGGTTGCGCACTTAACATCATCCAATCCATCCAAATGGAACGGACGCTGAACGGTGCCGTGTAGGATCAAGTTTTGCTACTCGCGCTCGCGCAATCGGCGATCTGATTCTAACAGACTAGACACTGTGACCTTCGCCAGCCGTTACAATCCATTCTCCACGGGACGTTACGGATACCTGTTGGCTGTAGTGTTTGCAAAGCGCGTTATTAACCGTTCTGGCCAAGCATGGAGACCGGTCTTTGAACGCGCGGTTAGGGATTAGAAGTGAAAAGCTCTCAAATAAAGCGTCCTCTACACGCGCAACCTTTACCATTGAGCTACAATTTTAGCTTCCGATCGTGTTTGCACGAACCGCGAGTTTTCCGGCTGCCAATGAGATTAAACGTTGGTGGTGGCCACTTTACGATGGTTCTGAACCGATCGCACTAGTGTTATTGGTCGAATGCTATTTTTTTTTTGCCTTACCATGGTGTGGGCTAATGTCAAGTGCAACTTCTTTTGCATTCAAGGTTACGCTGTTAGCAAAACGATGCGGTGTGCACTGGGTACATATTTAACGGGGTTTAACTGCTTCCACCACCTTCCACAACACCTTCGATGCCAATTTTGCCCCCAACGTTACGGTGAGTTCTGTATGCAAATAGTAATTGACTTGATTATCCATGCTGAAGGAGGTTTCTGGAGTGCGGGTCAAGATGTTAGATGCTTCGAACCCAATAAAGAGCAACGCGTAACAGGTACCCCGCCGGTATATCGAGATTTATAGAGCAAAAGGAGCTCCAAGTCCAAGTCCAATGGGGTGGCCAGATGATTATACTTACATGTAAATTTCTGTCCAACCTACAATGCACACACTGGCTGTGTGCATCATGTACATGCTTACTAAAGAGGCATATTTTACACTGGACCGTTACTTTTTAGCGGAATAATATTGTGAAAGGAAAAAAGCCCACACCACATAAACACATTATTCTTGTACAGATAGCTTAGTACAGGTATGCGATAACGGCGCCGATCTTTCATACGATAGGACCGGTACCCCAATCCCACCTGGCCCGCCTTCCTCCTAATGAAGACCGTCTAACCAACTATGGTATTAAAGTTAGTCTAGAAAGCCGGTAACACAGCAGACATGGCTTCGGTCGTTACGTGAAACGGATCTCCAATCTATTTACTTCGAAGCATTAATCCTAAGAAATCGTTGATTTTGTCTTGTTCACGAAAAGGTAAATCCATATTTTGTTTGTATAACAAAGGAGTACATGACTAAAATGATTTTTTTT
>JXXA01016055.1:0-10046 GCA_000956255.1 Anopheles punctulatus
CCCCGCGGCAACAGCGATCGTGCCACGGACGTTGCTTCCGCCCGGGCATCGTGCTCGCCGAGCAACGCACTCGCCAGCAGCTTATCGAGATCGATCGCATCGAGGAAGAACGTGTCCTCATCGGAGGCGGCCTCGACGCGGGCCTTACCGTTGCGCGACTTTTCGCTCGCACCCTTCTCGCCCACGTTATCATCCCCACTGGCCCCGCTGTTCTTCAGGTTGATGAGCTTCTGCGACGGGATGTACTTTTTGCCCTTGGTTTTCTTCGGCTTGGCGGCGTAGTAGTTCGGTTCGTTCTGCTCGATCGGTGGTGGCAGCAGCGGTTCGGTTAGGTCGTCCCGCGACGGACTATAGGAGCCGTAGGAGGTCGTGAGGGGAGAGCCGGTTGATGCGCTGGGCGAGCCGGTCTCCCCAATCGCGAAAAAATCTACCAGCTTCGATAGTTCCTCCAGCTCCTCGTCCTTCGGCATGACGCGGATCATGTAGTGCGGTTTGTCCTTGTGGGGTTCGTCGGCGGCCGTCGCCTCTGCTTTGTCCTCCCGGCTAGTGATGAGCGCACGCGGGGTATTTCGTTTGAGTGGTGATGCCTGGAGCAGAGTCGCTCCAAGAAGGCAGCATGTTGCGATCTAAAAACGAAAGTAGGCGTTGGGATAAGAATGATGAAGTTTCGTTGCGGGTTCATGAAAATTAGACAATATTTATGCTTTATGTGGAATTAACAAAAAAATATCCGTAATTCCGTAATGAAAGGCACTCAGTATATCCGTAATAAAAGCTTCTTCCAAAAACTTCACCCACGTAATCGTTCGCCAGCTTTCCGGCGATCGTTTATGCGCGTAAAATTTCAACCGATCATCAACTCCCTGCGAGACGCTGCAAAGTGCTGCAATCTTTCTTGCCACCTTGTCTCGCATAACGCAGCATCAACATTACAAAACTCCGCTGATGGTCAAATTAATGCACCCAGAGCGAGTTTGGCGTGGTTCGTTCGACACCAGCCGTCGCCTTCTTGGACGTGATGCAACAAACGGTTGCGCCGCACGTTTCGTGATGCGTTTGCTTTCTTCTTGTTTCGCCACGTTCGCGATTGCAACCGAGCGAGCAAGCAACCCCGCGTCTGTTATCAAACTCCGGAGATGGTATCTTCCGGAGGGTTTGACGGAATCGTTTCCTGGTGCTACGATTGTGCTGATTGCGTGCGGAACAGATGTAAAAAAGGGTAGGAACAACACGCATTTACCACTGGAGCACGCAAGTTCAAAGTAGATACGTTAAGAGAAACAATGTGCGTGGAAATGCGTTACTCTTCAAGATGAAACGATAATTGTCTTTAAATTGCCATAGGTCTAAAGATAAATGATTAACACTTCACTTCAATACAACATCTGCATGCGGTTTGCTAAGAAGCGATGACTTCCTTCTTTTCTCCAAATTTCTCCAAAAACACATCTTTCTTGTGGGATATTTTAAACCTGGCATAGATGTTCGAGTATGAAATGTTAGTTGCATAAGTGAACTTTATGAAACATAATTAAATTAGTATGGAAATCTTTACCACTATAAGCAACTTCATGATGATAATTCGTCCGTTCACCACAGAGAAATACACTTTTTACGCCGATCAAGATCAAGTCACACACGATCACTGACGAATAGCTTCCCCCGATCAATTCACAATTCACTTCCAAATATCGATTCGTATACTGTTTCGCTTCCAGCCGTGTTCCACTTGCACTTTCTTCTCCTTGCGGTAAGCGATCCGATCTTGCCAGCTGATGCACGGGAAATCACCCTCCAAACCGGCGGGCAGACCGTACTTATAGAACGGCTCACTTTCCCCCTGCCGCAAAAACCGTCGCGAAGGAGAGGGAAAGAGAGAGAGCGCGCGAGAGAGATAAAGAAAAAACTCGACTTTTCAACTGCGCCCGAGCGCGCGCGTGCAAAATTTTCCTCTCCCACTGCTTATTTTCCACTGGGTGCACGCTTTAGGACTGGATAGCACAGCAAGGCGCGTGCTTTTCTCGCTCCACTTGACGTGACGTGACGTTGACGTCCCGGGCTTCGGGACGCTGTGATCTGTCCGAGAGGTGTCACCGGATTACGTGCCACTGGAGCAAAATGGAACACATTTATATCGCAAAATCGCCGGGGCCGGCCCTTGATCGGATGCCAATGCCCTTTTCGTTCGTTTCCTTCCCGAAGTAGCGCGGCTTCAAACTCGACGTCCGATCGATGCCCCTGAGTGGCATGAGGAAATTGGAAGCTTGTGCTGGACCAGGACGCTGGATGGGTGGTGGTGCGGTAAAACCTGAAACCGGGACCGGTGTGGTCCGGATCGATGACATAATGTTCCTTTTTTTCCGAATGGTGCGGAAAGTGGACCAAACGCGTGGCAAGCGACAGTTAACCCTTCCGGGAGAGATTTTGAGACAAGATGTTTCTTGGAAATAGTCAAGTGATCTTTTTTAAATTTAATTGATCATAAACTTTAGATATGTTTAAGAAATAGTTGCTTTTCAAAATTATAAATGTAGAATATTTTCCATAATCATGGCCTAATCTAAAATCTCTCCTGGATGTTCTACATGTTGGTTCTACCAGACCGTATAGTATTGATCCTTACCTTTTTAAGTTAAGCTCGACTTTAGAAGCTAAAGATAAGCTCCAGCGACTAATTAGGAGAAAATTGTACTTTGGTTTAAACCCATTCAAGGGTTAACGATCCAATGATAAAACAGCATCCAACAGAGAGTGATATGGTGCATCAACCCTTCACCGGGTCACATTTCTCACACGGTCCGATCCATCCCCATCCGGACGCTGGGCGTTGGGCGGATGTGGGGCAAGCGTGTTCCGTGCACCCTACACGATACCAACCCCACCGTACATGGATATGTAGTTCAATTTTTGCCGGTTCACAAGCCCAACCACGCCGCCTGCAAACCAGTGAGCCTGCGTTGTTAAATAATTTAACTTCCGCGAGACATAATTGTCATTATTCTGCGTTACGTCTACGTCTGCGTCAGTCCGTGGCAGCTATACATCAAGCCCTTAACTGGATGGGACGTGTACGACAGACAGTCCTGAAACTGCCGGTGGGATTACTTCCTGCTAATTATGTGACAAAATTCGCACATTTATGGAACCATGACACACTAAATTGGGTTAACAGAGAGCGATGGCTTGCAAATAATTATCAAAGTTAATGCAAAATAAGTGCGTTAATACATCCGACACATCATTATGGAGCCGATCGAGGGAGAAGCACTTCTTCGCTGATTAAGATGAAAGCAATGTAACTGCCAACACCTCGATTGCCGCTTGATGGGAACTGGGTAGCTCTACGAGCGTCCAATCCCTTCCGGTTGCTGTGAGCGGGTGGTGGTCTATTACATTCACCTTCTTGCTTGCAACGTGTTTTCCCAAGAGATATGCTGGTGAACATTGATATAATTTCGTTCCTCAACGTCGCCTCCTCGAGTCCTATTGTGCGTTCGAACAACCAATCATTAAATCCCTGTTTTCCTTCCCAACACCTTCCCGGCTCGATCGAACGCCGCCTACTTTGCGGCTTGTTAAATCGATTGCACGAGCCGGGAGAGGAAATTAACCCGTCCTGCCGTTGAATGTTCGTGCTTTACAATGCGATGGTACAGAGCAAGTTCACCGCCCGTAGGCTTTTGCATCATAATCGATTAATGTGCAGCTCTCCACCAGAGGACCATGGTCGGCCAAGAGCGGGAAGCTGCGAGAGATGGGAGTCGCAAGAAAAACACACCCGTGAGGAAAAACTGGCAGCTGTGAAAGCTGCAGGAAAAGTGCTTCCTATCTTGGTGCACGGTCGAGCGCAACGACACACGCTTATGATAAGTGTGTGCGCGAAAGTGAGTGGAGTGAAGGAAAAAAAATGTAAACCAAGTATCTTTCGCAGCATCAGGTCTGGGGTGGCGCACGGGTGCGCGCGAACGAAATGGAAAACTATGGTGATGCGTCTGAAATCTTGAATCGGAACACCTCCCACCCAATGGACGCGGGACCGTTGCATAACCGGGCGCGATCGGAAGCGTGTAAACTGGCGGTGGTCCGGTGGTCCACATTATCTCGGTTAATGGCGTTGTGCGGTGGTTCCAGTTCCTGATGGGGAGTTTGCTCAACTGCCAGCAGCAGCCGTTGACCAGGCAGGTGATGTGGTGCCGGTTGTTAGAGGTTTTTGACGAGGTAAAGCTTCGTCTGATAGAATAACTTAATGAGGTAAAGCTGCAAATGGCATATGTAGAGTTACAAATGTTGCTAGCGATGAAGTAGGACATAGAGTCTCTTAAGACTTCCAACCTCAAAAACTCTAAAGAGCTGACCTTTGTCACCGTGGAAAACTCGAGTTTCAATTCGGACATACATTTCGTTTTTTTCGTTGAATTGTTATCTTCAAAATCTCCTCGATGCCCACTAAATCTTTCCAGCACTAAATCGAAACAAAACGCTGCGAATTACTCATTTAAAAAGCGGATCTAAACGCATGCTTAAACGTTCGATCGTGCCGCGATAAGAAACTACAAAATGGTGCGTTATTACACCGTGTCTTTGTCTGGTGTCGGAGTTACCCTCCGGCACAATTCAATTCGGCCCTAATCGGTGAGCAGAATCTCTAACCAAAACGCATTGGTTACGCTTTCAAGCGCTAACGAAGACGTACTAAGCAGAATGCACCGGCACCTGATACCGGTACGTTCTTCAAGGTCAATTAAACATTATTAACCCCGCGGTGTGACATAACGTGCGCGGTTCCAAAAGCAGTGCCTACCACCTGCCACTGTCGTCGAGTACACGATCTAGTAGCAGCAGGTTAGCTACATTTCAACGACGGTGCAGCGTTGTTGGGTTTTTTCTTTAGGTCTCATTTCGTCCCAGTCTGGCAGAGTAAAAGCTCTACCCATCAATATCATAATTAACAAACGCGGAGCGTGGATCGCACACGTCGCACAGCGTAAACGAGGAAAGTCGTAACAGAGGGCTGGTCACGCGTCGCTTCACCGGCTATGCGAGGGTAAGCGGAGTAAGCGCAACTCCACCGCGCAACAATGCAAACAGTAATTCAATTATGACCTATTTTCCGATTTTCCTTCTAATGTTGAACGTAGTTGATCCTAGATTGAAACAAACGACACCGATCATTCATACATCGTTATGTATGAAAGCAAAAGTAATCTCGGTTCGTTCTGCTTCGAAAAGCAGTAGTAACCAAATGTACAATCAAACAGTTTTGGAAGTTCGCCACGTTTGTGTTTTGCGTGAACACCACTGCAGTCGGATCCAATCCCGATTTGTATGTTATTTTGCCTAAACGATGCAAACGACTCGAAGTTCAACCATGTAACCAATCCGATTGTGACGCGAATGATACAACGAAAAGTGACCGCATTTTAGCACATAAACACACATTTTCACGTAACCGGCCGCCCGTGTGATCCAACGTAGATCAAGTGCACCGGGCACGGTTGCGCTTGATTGGAGACATATTATGGCATTACTAGCTTAAGTTTGTCGATCGAACGACTGTGACTAATTGAGCCGGATCGTTGTCGCCTACTTAAATCGTAGTTTGTTCGTTGTTCGCTGGGCACTATAGCTGATCTACTGCAAATTCGATACGATTACACTTTTATATTGATATTTATTTTCAAAAAAATATTATACGGCACAGCACGTAATCCGATAATTCTCTGCAAGCATTGTAAAATCACACGCCCTAATGTACGTAAAAAAGCGAACTCCTCCTCCGCCACGAGGTATTGAGTGTAATGTAGCTCTCTCCGGTTAACTTTCTATCGTAATTCCATTGTTCCACGCTGCATGTATCCACTTCACCAATGGGAAAGGTGCTTTAAAAGCACTCGATATTGTTTTTGATATCGTCGAATATTTTCTTCTCGATCGACGGCCGCACGATCCGATCATTCGGGACGGATGTGGCAAGGCTGAGGTACACCTGTTTCTTCAGCTTCTTGGCGAGCCGCTGGGCCAACTCCTGAGCCCCACTGCCATCCGGCGGACCGATAATGGTTGTACCGAGCACATCAGACGCATTGCTGGCGTCCGGCATAGCTACCGCTAGCTCATCGAACGATTCCGCCTTGTCCTGGCCGATGTATATAAAGACGGAATCCTTCATCTTGAGCACTCGGATGTTGTATTGCGTCTCGCACACTTCCACCTGCGCGAAATGCGAGTGAAAGTTTTGGGTTGTCATCTAAAACAAGCATATTTGTTCAGTTAGTTTAATTCCTTTAAATTTCTGAAGTACAGCTTACCTTAAAAACAAAACCGAAGAGAATGTTTGGCAGTGGATGGTTTGAGAATGCCGGTGTTTCTCGTTTTGCAAGAATGCAGATGCAAGTGTCGATCTGTTCTTCAAAATTTCTATCCCAAAGGTTTCTTGTTACCGTCTTACTTATATTTAAGATGATTTTAGAATAATATGCTATGTTTAAAATAGAAAATACACGCAATACTTTATTTTGTTTCGACACAGGTCTGCTTCATTTTACTCGAGGGTGAAACAGCACGAGGAACTTGTTTCTTTGTTTCGAAGAACGACACACGCTAATCCGGGATCGATTGAAAATATTATTCAGTTTCTATGAAGTAAATTACGAACGTTTTTCAACAATTTTTAAAAAATTTCGTCGTAAATTATCTCCCTTAGTAGTTTTTTGTTTTGTTTTGTTTTTATCGAATGATGGTAAACAAAACTAACGACAGCGGCTGTCAAAAATGTCGTTTGAGTTCAACCATATTGCCCAGCCTCCACAGTTGCGACAATGTACTGGTTTTGGAGATATCAAAAGTAAATAAAATGTATTCAATCATCGCGTTGCATTGAATTTTAACTGATAAGATCGATCTATTTTTTATCTGAAGATAATTATGGCTAGCAAATTTTAAATACATTGTCGAAGGTGACGTTCGAAGCGGGCAACTTCTTCGTGAGAAAGGGATGGGAAACGAGTTCGTGAAGGTACATTCGTAATAGATATAGATGGCACTGTGCACAGCAAAGAGAAACAGGAAATAAATTTTGAATACACGGTTAAATTAAAATAAAAATCTCTGCCAATAAGTTTTTACTTTTAAATATTAAACTGTGTGTAGATGATATTTATGACATAAGTTTAAACTTATTACAGTGATATATTGGTCTAAACCCACACATTTCGAGTTGCGTATGAAAAAGTCATCGATCAAGTTACGATATCTATATTTATAAAAGCTTAGCTAAAGAAAGTAACAATTAGACACAACAAAATCCGCTCGTTTATTAAATTTAGCTTCCTTCAGAATTTATGAACTGATTCCCTTATCGTTCTCTTCAACCAAACCCAAGCACAATTGACACAGTTCCTGGACTCCTTCAACACAAAACCCCTTCCGAAACTCCTCGATTACCGCACATAATGCGAGCGTTTGTTTCGCGGGGGAAGAAAATTTAAACCAACAATTTTCCACCATTTCTTCCCTTAAAGGTCGACGGCGAAAACCGGGTAGCAAATTTCCAAGATAAAGGATGTTCCTTAGTGCGTCTTTCGACATTTCGGCTCGGCCCACCATTTTCACCCTCGACGCCATTTGCCAGCAGCCCGGAACGGTCGGGCCAACATTCCGCAAACTCCACCAGATGGGCGCGCGGGGAGAATGGGAAAATGGGAACGATACAGCTGGCCGGAATCGGAATGGTGCGGACAAAAGGACGATTGTTGAACCGACGATGGGGACGGTGGTAGCTTTTCACATCCCTTCCCACCGTTCCCGGAACTGTCGGATAAAGATGAAGACGATGATGATGCGTTGAGGACGTAGGGAAAGGGATTCTTCTTTCACTTCCATGTCCCCTTCCTCTTCGCATTGAGTGGCTCTAGTTTGAATCACGGTGGAAAACAGTGGCCGCCATCAGCAAAAGGGAGAAAGGGGATGGAAAAGCCTCCAAGACGGCAATGAGCAGAAAGGATTCCGCATCGGTTTGGAGAACAATGGCAGAGTTTACTTGCGCTTATTGAAGGCACACAAAAACGCCCTGCTGGCGGCGGAACCGTAGAGGATGAGCGAAAAGCGTACAAAAAAAAAACTTTACATCAAAAGCGACTCTCGTTCTCGTCCGCATCGTCGTCAGCGTCGTCGAATCGAAGCAATGCCTGCTGGGATAATGGAGTTTCGCTTCTCCATTTTCTTTCCCTTCGACACGGGAATAAAGATGGAGAAATTGAGCGCAAGCAAGGTAAGTTTTCCACCATCATCACCACCACCACCAACACCACAAGAAACAAACGGCGGAAGCGACACGCACACACTTTTTTCCGGTGGGCGAACGACAAAAGTTCGTTCGTTTTACCAAAACCTCCCCGCGCCCGCACGTTTCCCCGCCTTTCCCTGCACGCTCGACATTCCGATGGAAATGCGTTTTATTAACCATCAATTGCGTGGATCAATTGAAGCGCGGAAAAGCGAGTCCCGGGAGGCGGAATTCGGTGGCCGCTTGGGAGCGAAAATGACGTTAATGAAAACGATACAGGCTGTTTCGCGCTAAAGTGCGGTGGTGGTTTGAGGAGGGCTCTCGGTGGAAGGATGCGATAGCTGATACTGGCAAAATTTGCGATAGGAAATTAAGTTATACAATTGCTGCGGTACAAGAAGAGCTACAGGCGAAAACATCTTTCACTCATGGCATCTGTCAAATGTACTACGATGTGAGGATAAATTATTGAAACTGCTCATTAGCATGCTTATGGCATTAGTAAAATGTACTAGAAATGTTACGTCAACTTTATTCAAAACGTTTATAGTGAATCCTTATTGCAAAAAACCAAACAGTATGTTTAATCAAGAGAAATAACTGATCTGAAATGTACGTTCTTTGTAAGTTATTGACATTTTCAACAGGAAAAGAGTTATTATTAACGTCACAGATGTAAATGAATTTCGTCCGTTTGAACCACTATTGCTTCAACAGAATGAGCAGACATTCATGATCTTTAATTGTTGGAAAAATGATTCAGGGTTAGAAATGTTCAGAACCCACAAACAATGCCTATGATAACGAGGGTTGAAAAAGAATCGATGACTAGCTTCAAACTTTTTTACCGTTCGCGGAACGAAAATGTTGCTCAAGTATTGTTTGTAGTAATATTGTTATGAAATCCATTTTTATTAACAGCATGGGTAAAACTTCTTAAAGGGCTATCTGCTTCAAAATAAACCCTTGGCATTCGCTAGCTAAACTTGGGTCAGTGAGCACACGTAAAAAAAAAACAAACCGAAACCAGAACGTGTAATGAAAACACAATAATTTGTCCATCTTGCAGGCATCGCTGGGCAAACTAATTGCAAAACCATATGCAAATACTCTCACCGTGGTCCACCCCGTCCATCCATCCCGTCACCCACGGCGAAAGCATCTGCCGGTGTCCGTGTGTCGAGTGGCAAATATTAAACACATCCCTCCGAAGGCACCCACCGCGTAACTAATCTGAATTTTATTAAAAAAGTAAATAAGCAAACAGTGAGGGGGTGCTGCGTTGGCAGGTTGCCGCATGGTTGCCGAGCGGGTTTTGAGCAGCTCCCTTCGGCACACAGCATCACAGCGTGATAATTGTTGTGTAAAGCGAACACGAACACTGGCAAACGGAACGGAAGAGCAAGTGTGAGCCCTTCGTCTAGCCCTTCGAGCACGAACAACCGGAACCGAAGTCATGTTTATCGGTTTGCTCAATTGAATCCCGGCTGTGTTGCTTTGCAAACCTCCCCTGTATCGTTTACAAGGACATCCTCATTGATCCTTTCGCACCGTCCCGCGTGAAATGGATAGGGGCGAATTAACTTTTATTTAATAACCTCCGGGATTTTCATCCCTTACCGCGGCGTTGGGCTTTTTTGATTATCCCGGCAAAGGGGAAAAGGGACTGGGCCCAGCAGCCTGAACATGGTACTTTCGTTCCGTGCACGTGCACTTGTTCCACACCCGCCGGATCATGTCAGGGATGATGATGATGATGATG
>JXXA01016056.1:0-13906 GCA_000956255.1 Anopheles punctulatus
CTCCGCTCCCCTTAATCGAAAACTGGAGTAACTCATTGTACCGCGCAGCGTACAGCTTTCCACCTTTCACCCCGTAAAACGAAAACGAACGAAAAGGGGGAAAGCTTATGCACCCACTTAGGGAACTTTCCGTTCCCGTAGGAGCGTTACTTTGGTACCGGCAGCACACGCCTTCCCACCGGTGAAACGATGACAAGAAAGATTATGATGAAATTCCCGGGAGGATGGCAGTGGAAACCGTATCCCGGGCGTAGTCTACCAGTATGCCCCGTTTGAAGTTGTTTACTCCTTTTCGACGATGCCATGAAGCGAAGGGGAAGGAGCGAAAAGTGCCCATGTTTTTTTTATTCACTTTTGCCCTCAAACCTCACATACACCGTCTTTCTGGCAGGTATTGTAGCTTGTTTTACAAAAAAAAAGTCCCCACCGACCTTGCCTTCATTGATGCAGCGTTGGTATCGCTTTCATTGATACTCTTTTTCTTCATCGTCGCTTTTTCGTTCGAGCCTCATTTCCAAAACGATTCCCATTTATGCAATCATCCAGCGCTTTTTCCAGCGCGGGCATCGTGGAGGGAGATCATATTTGCCGACGTCAGCGCCCGGAGATGAATACGGAAGAATGCGATGCCGACGCAAATGGAATGAAGCGCACAATATTTTGACATTCACCCACAAACATTCTCACGCACCGCTTTAAAGCGGGCCGCTGCCGTCTTCAGGAGGAATTTTAAACGAGCCGAAGCAATTTAACGAACGGCGAATACATTGCTTGAAAGTTTCCCGGAACACCAAGTCATGTTGATGTGGACGATGAGCAAAAGACTGTTTTGTAAATGGTTAGTTTTTTTTTGATGATATAACACGCTCTAAAATAAAATAATAATATCTAATTGCCCAAATACGTCGTATACATTTCGTGTAAGCTTCCTATTAAAGCCTGAATGTATGCAATGCTATGCATGTGCAATGTAAAATCTTGCTCCTGTTGCAAAGTTTCTTTAGCTAACAGTACACTTAATCCATATTTTGATTAGAGAAAGGCACGAGTTAGTCCCTCTGTTGGTCCATTTGGATAAATTAATCGAATCTGTATCTTCTTATCGAAAGCTTGCTGGTGTTTAATTGCTCATTTGTAAGCATCAAATTAACCCACCCATTATTTAAAATGATGAGAGCCATTTTAAGTTGAAAATACAATTTTGATGAATTAGTTAAGAGACTTGGAGGATTATAATTCAATTTCGATGTACTAACAAACTCGCTCCACCGCTGTTCTAATCAAATTCAACCCTTCACATCGGAATATCGGTTTCATAAAACACACTGGAAAGGTGTGATAGTGATTTAAATTGCCCTACCCTACCAATTATTCAGCTCAACCTCTCTTTATTAGCTTATCACTCCAACCGATAGCGTCGGTTCCGTCCCAGCCGCTAATCAGTCCAGCACACAGCGTGTGTGCGTGTGTGTGTGTGTGTGAGTGACAATTTCGTAAGCCATCCTTGCGCAAACAGTAACCACTCTGGGCGCGAAGGGTTGTAAAACCGAAGCGAAACCTCCCAAAATCGGAGACCCACTTTGTGCGCTCGCATTTGAGTGTGCCGCCCGGCGTATTTGTTCGTCTGATTTCTTTGCCACCTGCGAGATGTACCCACATACTAAGTGCGCCGCTGATCATATGCAAATACGGTGCCATTGGCGGGAACGCAAGCGGTAGATGTGAAACCGGGAACCAACCAACTCGTCAAGCCGTCAAGAAGAAGGCGCCAGGCGAAAATTAAACAAAACGGTTCCCCTGAGGAGAAACCCTCTTATTAGGGGAGAAAAGGGGTAAGTGGAAGTGGTTTGCGTAAAAGGTGAATGTACACGATTTTGTTATTCATTATCCACCATTATCCCAAATTCAATCACATACACGCACACACACACGCACACACACAAACGGGAGAAGCATTTCCTTTGAGCGCATTGTCTCCGATGGAGCAGCCAGGGTGAAAGGAAGCGCAAACTCAATCTAGGTTGGAAGGAATATGAATAAATTTGAATGTTCATTGCCCTGCGGGCACCGTCGTGGTGTCTTACCTTTCCTTCCCATTGCCACGTGTTGTTCATTAATCGTGGTAACCGCCTTTTCCGCTCTCCTCCATCTCTTGGCCACTCGGCGGCTCCCCTGAGGGAGTGAAGAGATATTGCACTCACTTCGTGGCGCCGCTGTTCCCATCGTAGCTTGTTGCGTTAAGGCATGAGAGAGGGGGTTGTGTGTACAGGTACATCCCCCATTACGCCGGCCCGCTGCACGGTGGCTGTAAAGACATCGATAGTAAACCATTGTTTGTGTTAGTCAAGTGCGTTGGAACATGCGAGAAATTATCATAACATTAGTCAAGACGTTCGCATGCTCCAAATGCTTCCGCGCTCGAGCCGCGGCTCGTCGGAAAGAAGCTTTATTAAACAACGTCAGCAGGCTAAAACTTTAATGTCACTACCGACAGCTAACAGCCCGCCACCTATTGACCTTTTCTGCGGTAACGATGACATGATGGTGGCTCGGCGTGTTCTGTATGGCTGACACATCCCGGTGGCGGTTTTACTGCTCACTTCCACGTCAAACACCGGCGGCAGGGAAGGCTCGTCCCGGCCCGACAAACCTTACACGATTTGTTGTTCCGTGCATGGTGGCTGGCTACGGCAAAAGTTCACTTTTGTTTCACTCATTGCGGTGACAACCGGTAGGTTCAGACCTCCGCGTGCGCTTGCGTGTGTGTCGTGCTCATGATAAACATGTTTATACTACTACAGAACGCCGACGGCGGAACGGCGGTGGTGGCACGCGTTCAAAGTGGGTACCGAACAAATTACACATTGCTCGTACGATTATTGACACATGTTTTAGTCGATAATTTCCCAGAAGTCACATCAAGTTGGGCTGGCGTTCGCACCTTCGATGTGCGTGAGAATTAGCCACCGGAACTGGGGCCGGCATCGCACGCCCAATGCGTGAATCAATATGGACAAAGGATTCACTGGCAACCGGCGACACGGACAGATACTTTGTTGCGAGAAACTTAAGGCACACCGTGCAAACAATCTACCTGTGGCAGCTTTCATAGGCTACTATGATGGACTATGGGTACAATAAAGAGCAAATGAGGGTTGGACAATGTGTGTTGTTGGCAGAGTTTCATTTTCATTCAGAAATATGATTATAAACTTGATAAAAGCTCATACTCTTATGTCAGAATAAACAACTTCAAACTTAACAAGAATTCAATGAATATTTGATTCACCTTTTTATTCTCAGCTTTTACAGTTCTTGTAGTAAATATGCTAATGTATGAAAAGTTGGTTAGAGCCACTTACCTTGAAATCAGTAAAATGCAGTGAAAAATGAGATAAAAATCTTATAATTTCGCGGAAATATCTTTCATGTATTCATACATGCGCCATGCAACCATAGTTTTGTTTGCAATTTCAGTGAAGTTAAAATTATTGCGTGACAACATTTGTTTATCGCTGTTTGAATCATTTTGACCATTTCAACCAAACAGTATCTGCTTCTGAAACAGTTGTAGGCCTTGCCGTTCAAATCACTTCAGTTGCCGACGCTCTTGGGAAAACATCCAAGCCTTGTATTTGCATTCCCCACCCCTTAGTCCAACAGAGTGCATACAGCATACAGCAAACGGTTAACGATCCACTCGCTGCTGCCTTATCAAACACACGGATGCATTCGAGCTTAGAGAGCAATCACGTATACGTAGCACGCACCGGAAGCAACTCAAAAAAAAACATCTCTCCAAAGCTCCAAACGTTTGCGCAGCAGCAGTTGAAACGTCGCTCTACCGATGCCAAAAACGCAGGTTATTTATAAATTTGGGCGCAACTTATTTGCATTGCAGGCGAGCAACGGCATGGAAATGCAAATGTGTGCAGGCAAATTTGCTGTAAAATATGAACATTAACGAAATCAAATCAAACAGCCAGCAGCAGCCAGGGTGCGCCCTTTCGCGTTCTGTTGTATCGCCCAGCCGGATGGAAAATCGATGCACGATGGGCGATGATATATCTGTGCGTGTGACTGCATGTGTGCGGAAGCGTTCCTCAGTGAAATGCTCTATTTTAGCCCTAGACCCTATCTCGGACCGAGATCTGGCCCGTTGTTGGGTCAGGTCGGGGAGGCGGGTACGCGAAACGCGACACTAATCTCACCCTCCCAAGCCCACCGAACGGACGTCCTGGCAAACGTTCCGTACCGAAATTGACGCTAATAGCTCCGATGCTGTGGAGCGATTGGTCGAACCGTGCACCATCAAATACACACACACACACACACACGCATCGGTCGAAAGTTACGCTTTACGGTTTGCGGTTACACAAGATTCACTGGAGCGGTCATCATTAATTTGTATGATTGATGTGCGATGTAGGTTTGTTCCGGCGAGCAGAAGGATGCGACGAAACGTGAGAAGCCTTCGCGGAGGGAAAGAGAAGACCTGAACTGTGTTGTTGGTGGACGAGTTGTTGCACAGCGCTCGAGGTTATCTATGCGGGTTATGTATGGTTTTGAACAATGGTTGATTGTGCAACTGCTGTTACTTAGGCGCGAGAGTCTATTTTAAGAGTTCTGTGCAAGGGAATGCAGCGGATGCTTGAAAAGATAAGCAAATTATTTTTAATCAAAAATGTGCAAGAAGGCTAAATTTAAGACAATAAAGCAGGTTTAATAAATAATAAAACAGTACACAATGAAAAAAGCAAAAAAACAACAAGAACTCTACTAATTGCTTACCTACAAAGAGACCTTTTCATTTACGCCCAAATGTATGCAAACATTGGTTATTCTTAAGAATCGTCCTCGAAATCATGCTTCGATTTCCTTTCACAAGCTCTCACCATGCTGACCAGCTCGGCAAATTTTGTTATATTTTAAACAGGAAAGTATTCATCTTTCCCTAGAATCGTACCATCATGGCCCGATTTTTTTGTTCCAATCGAAAGGAAAAAAACGAACTTAAATTTGACCCTGCCATCTGTTAGATTGATGCTGTCAGGTTGCTGGACAAATCAGTTTTTCTTTGAACACGAAAACATCATGCCCATGTTGTTTGCTATACATTATTGAAGGGTAACGTTTACACACGGCGGCAGCACGGTTGGAACCCCGAATGTTTCACGAGACCTTCCGTGAATTCGCACTCATCGAACGGAAGTGAATTACGGTGGCGTTTTCGGTGGAAATGGATTTAAAAGATACCGGCCAGCGTACGGACTCGTGTAGCCGCCGCGTTAATCTGCTGTTTGATTTTCGGTCGGTAGATGGTTTCTCGGGAAGCTGTCTGTTTTTGTGACCCTTGTTAAGCTGCTGTAACAAGGTGTTTTCGAGGAAGTTCACACAGCGTACGCCTTCCTTCTCGCGCTACACAGAGAGTATGGTCGAAGTTTGGCTTAATCCTGGCTGACCATACGCATGAAATTGGAAAGCGCCGGATCCACTGTAATACGATTACCGTAAGTGTAGCGCCCTGATAGTCAAAGCCATACATTCGAAATGCAAATGCAATGGGCGGAGACGTGCGCGTGCATGCGCTGAGCAAACAAATGCCCAATTAAGCGTCACCCGATAGCGGCATATTTTGTCAGGCGGCTCAGGGGCCCAGTTTGTGTCTCATAACTCCGAACTCGAAACGCTGTGCAAACATATCGGCACCAGCATGCAGGTGCCGATTACGCGGAACCGGTGATTGATTACCCGTGGCGTGGCGAAGGGAAAAGGTGGTAAAATAATAAAAGGCATCATCTAAGCATAATTAAACCATCACGTGCAGGTAATCGATTTATGGTGCGTATGTAAATCGCTCCCGGATCGTCGTGTGCTTCTGCACGTTGAACACGTTGACAAACCCATACGCACACTCACACACACGCAGAAATCACCGACTATGCCAACGACCCGCGAACCGCGTGAATTTGTTTGCCCTCGCATCGAGTGCCATCGGAGGACGTTTCCGAAAGTTAACGTTTCCACTGGCAACAGCGCAAGAATTAAAACCATCAATTCTTCATGCTCCACTCGCGCCAGTTGATGAGCGAATCTCCCAAGAGGTCAGTTAAGATGCCAGGACGCACAAATAGCACTCCAACTCCAGTTCGTCACGGGTTTCGTTGGCGAGGTTGGCTGGCGCTGGTGGCGATAAAGTGTTTTACAGCAGTGTAAGCAATCAAGAAACAAATCAAAACTCCCCGAGTGCTAATAAATTGAGCCACCCTGTCTGGCGCTGGAAGCAGCGCCGTGCACCGTTTTTCACCTTTGTAGCGGAGGAAGGTTTGATGGGTGTGTGTGTTTGTGTGCGGTGGAGGAAGAAGTCCGTTTAGATATTCGGCAGACGTGTGACGTGTGCGCGGCGGCTGCTTCAACCCCCTGGACAGCTTGCTCCAGCATCAATCAAGGTAAGCAGAAGTGCAACGGTTGCTAAATGATCGGTCGTCTCCATTGACCTGGATGCATGTTTGCCGAGCAGCTCATTGTAAATTCAAATGTCGAACATTGACGTCCGGTGAGTGATATGCGATTTGCATAATGATGAAGTCATGCTGCCGGGCTCGGACGGTGCGGACAGGAAGGAAACCATAATCAACCGAAATCGATATGACTCAATGACCGGCAATGACGGGTTGGGTTGTATTAGGATTAGCTGCAATGTTTGCTACGATTCAATGGCACACGGCACAGGGCAGAGACTTTCAGCACTTAAGAGACCTTTAAATTGCACTAGCTGCCGAAGATATCCGGCCAGAAAACAGTACCCTCCAGGCAGTCGCTGCCGATGAGGAACGTAATTTATGGTCCGCATGTGTGCCTTTTTATGTGCTTCCGAGGCGCACACGGTCGCTTGCGCTTCTCATCCAGCAACCAGACGCAGTGCCAGAACTACTCGATTACCGGCATTAGTGCATGGCGATGTCATTAATGTAGTAAATCATAATTTCTATCAATAATTTTGCGGTTTCCCTCAGCCCACCCGCCTGCTTTCCATCTTTAAAACACATTCGATTACAAACCATCCTCACGCTCGCAACTCTCTTCTCCCAGTGCGTCTTCGTAATCGCAACACCCACACCATAAGTTAGTCCGCTCGGTGCTGGTGGCAGGGAAACTTATGAGTCATCCCGAGACAGGGTCCCGGAAGGAAATTGAATCTTCCCTGCTGCTGCTGCTGCTGCTGCTGGAGAGCACAACTTACGGCGCCGATAACGAGCACCGAGTACGAGTGCTTGACATCGAGTACCAACCGGCTGCCTGGTAGGATGCTCCTCGTACGCCGTGTAACTAATGAGCAATCCCACTTCATGGCCAAATGACCTTCCCACGGATGCACTTCGACTAGGGAGGCGTAAGGAAACGATCCACCACCCTCCCACCGAACGACGTGTGTACGCGCCCATGCCCGAGTCCGTGATCGTGATCGAAATGGGTTTATAATTTATTTATGTCTCACAATTGTCGCTCGCGTTCCACATGGCGTGGCTCGGTTGCGGTGGGTGATAATGCTTCAACGATGCCCGCCGGATACCGGGAACCATCGGAGCGCAATGTAAAGGAAAGTGCTGCCAGCAGGTAAATATTGTATGCGTTAGTGTTTGCGAGGTGTTTGCAAGTCAATATGAAGCGGTTGATTATTCACAGGATAAGCGTTAGCTGGGCCGCGCTTAAATCGCAAATTATGTCAAATATGATTTAAATGCTCGTCTACGGGCTCTCTTTGCAACAACAAACGAGAAAGCCATTCCGCAAATTAGCAAGAAAAAACTCCGCGTCTGAAAGAGGTTTTAACGCCCATTTTGACTACTGTTCAACCAACGAAATGATCCCAGAAGATCCTCATTTGATTGATTGAAACCAAAACTGCAGTTTGTTTGTCTATTCTTCTATTATTTGAAACTGAGAATATCTTGTTTCCTGTGATCATTCAACGATCACGTACGGATTTAGCGGATTGTACCACTCTGAAGTCTTACTATGGCCTAACTAAATACGAAGAACAAGTTCGTTAGTTGCAAACGATTCCTTTAACGGCACGTGAGAATAATTAGTTTGTTCTATAAATGAAATTAAATCTTGCTTCGTACCGTAAAATCACTTCATTCGGTATCTTCCAACCGAGCCTGCTTAGACCGTGACATGCAATGACTGTTTATCTTTTCTGCCTCTCTCTGTCTCTCTCTCTCTCTCTCACCCTCCCACGTTTCAGAACTGTCGTCCCGGTGCGCCTGTCAGTTACTCCAAATTCAATTAAACGTTACACATCTTGCGCGAGTTACGAGCCACGGCCGCCCCCGGCTTCCCGAAAACATCACCGTCTCCATGTCGCACCGAGCCGGGTGGACACGTACCATAACGGGGTGGCCTAAAATGAACGCGCGGCTAAAAATAGAAGGAACACACAGCGAAACACACTTACCCGGGCAGTCGACGGGGGTCGTTTCGCGCTCGATTGATCGGAGAGCAAACTCGTGCGGGCCAATTGCACTTTCGTATGCACATCCGGGGAGCCGAAACGGATCGGCTGACTGCCAGCAACACCCAACACAGCCGGCGTGCTAAATTCGATCTGCTGCGCCGTGCCGAACGAGCGCGTCCCGGTTGTCGTAAAAGGCGCACCGCTTTTTCCATCACCCGGCTGGGAACGTCCCGGGTCCCGGGTACCTTTCCCGGGAAGATTTGGGCAGTGCATGCAAAATTAATTGAATCGAATGTTTACGGGATTATTTCGGGTGGTGGGCAGTGGCCGGCGTGACCGGCGTGACCGGGTGTCTCGTGCCCGGATGGACGTGGCTGGAGCGAAAACTTCGTTTGCAGCTTCGGCAGTTAACATGATGTGCCGCACCGTGCACGGGTTTGCGGGGTTCGATTGACTTTGAAATGCGCCTTACGTGTGTGTCCGTTCGAGTGAGTCACGGTCGCTTCTTACAGGATTGCAATTAGATTGGCGTTTCCCACAGGTTCGATGCTGCCACGGTTGGTTGCAAAACACGGCGAGAAACCTCACCGGCCTCCCCAAAAAGCATCGTGCGCAAACTTCGTTAACTGTATTTGGCGGCTGCTTTTTCTCGAATTTCCCAAACCGTTCCGTCCGATTCGGTAACTTGCACCGGCCGTAAATTGACAGGTCGATGGTTGTGAAGCGTTTGACGGTTTTGTGCAAATGCGCTCCGCCTGCTTGGATTGAGTTTCACGTTTGTAATTCGTTTACGAATCGGTTCATTGGCTCGCAGGGCCAATGCCAGATCCTGCTGGCGGTGAAAAATAACTACAACCCACCCGTCACGGCACGAAAATGTCTTTTTTGACGTTAATCCGGATTTCTCCCTCCGTTAATCCATTCATCGTTTTCGTCAAACGCCCGGCGAACAATCAAACTTCGAAACAATCAACAATTTAAAGTGTATTGTTTTACTTTCAACAGCTTTCTTGCGCTCCAGCCCACGCTCCAGCTCCGTCATTAGAAAAGCGTGGCGGGAGAGCAAACCGTTTACGTTATCCTATCCAGTAGGTGGTGAGAGACGAAGATTTAAAAAAATAAAAACCGTTCGCTGCCTCGTTTGGCTTCCGTTCGGCAGCAATTTGGCCGCTCCTTTTCACCACCCGCCAGTGTCTCATTCAAGACCGCAACGTTTGCGGTCATTTGATCCCGAAGCAGTGGAAGCAATATAAAAACGTTAAAATAAAAACGCAACCACCAACGCGAACCGCCCTCCATGCGTGGGGTTTTTTTGGTGGGCGGTTAAATTATGCAAATATTTGATGAAAAAGTTTAGACACTTGATTGAATATTTACCGACTGCGTTGACGTAACTTTTGTTTTGTTTTGTTTTGCTCTGTCGCTGCCCTTTCCTGTGGCCGTGGCTGCTTTCCATTCTAATACGCCTACACTCGTCGCCTCCCGAACGCTCGGATGGTTTGGCTGCCGCGCTGGATGACCGCAGGACACGTTGACTGTTTTTATGATTGTTTATCTTCGGGTTTCGGCAAATCGCGTTGATGACGCTATGGGTTCGGGTTGTGGGCTGCGGAACGGTGTCCCAGCCCGCTGGCTGGAAAATGTTTCCTTTTCATCAGCACACGGCAGCGTTCGACCTACAAATCTCATTTCCGAACGAACCCAGAAGTGCTTGGGAATCTTTTCCAGCGTGCGATGAAAAGGCCAAACCAAATCAGTCGGGAAAAGTTGCTCCCGGGTGACCCGAAAAAAAAGCACCGGAAGTCACAGCAGGTAGCGGTTGATGATTTCTGGACTGTGGTTTGGTTGCAGAATCTGCTTGGAAGGAAAGAGGAGTCTCATCACTAGGGGGTTTTTTGGTGAAATCGTACCGAAAGTATATTATTCTTCCGTTGTTATGCTATTCTTTTACGAATTTTGCTCCAATTTACCGAATGGTGATTTTGCATGAGATTGTTATCATAAGTCTTTTATATCCTTGTACTGATCGATGGCGTGGCGCACATGATCGAAACAAATTAAAGCGGTAAGAACAAAGTTAGGACTCAAATGTTATGCGGATTGCATACTTTTTGTCGATAGCGTTGCATTTCCTTCCAAAATATATTTATCTACAATTTTTTACACTTCCAATACTTCAAACTTTTAAATTAAATTAAAACTACACTTTCTGTTCTTATACCAACAGTTTCAACTTATGAACAGAATGTTGCATGTTCAAACGTTCCTTGACGAATTTTAACGGAAATCATTACAGTTTGCACTAAATTTAGCAGCTGTTCAGTAGCGATTTAAAGCAACCCCACTTGAACAAGAATACCCGTCCGAAGATGATTTGAACGATGATTATTTCGTAGAATATTGAATCAAATCCAAACGCTCCGGCAACCAGAATGAAGACCACTTCAGGCACATACACACAAAAAGACGGGCAGGAAATGGACGGAAAAACGATCAGGAAAAAGCCGGCTCGTGAAAGCATCACCATCACTTGTCCGGTCGCTTTCGGTGGCGAGTGCGATAAAATGATTTCGATGTTTTTCCCTGCACGCACTCGAAACTGTAATTGTTCCCGTTCTCAGTTCTCGGAACGGGAAAGGCGATAGTAGATTTTCTAGAAGCTAAAAGCACGGCTCGAGCGATCGCACGAAATGGAAAAGAAGGTTTGTTTTACTAGCAGGAAGGAAAGGCGCACTGCTGCTTGATCGATTTTGGGACATTTTTATTTCATTAGTTGTTTTTGTCGCTATCAAAATACTTCGTCATCACCAGCGGTCACCGGCTGGTGGTAAATGGTGTGCAGTCAGCAGTTGCAGGAAAGCAGCCTAAAATAAACAACAAAAAATACCACGGTGTGTAGGAATAACACGAAAAATAGAACCGAAGAGCAAGCGCACTAAAAACTCATCACTGCATCGACTGAAAAAGTGGCTGAGGTGTAGAAAACGGAAAGCAACAAAAAAAACATCCCTAGGTGTCCTTCGGCATAGTGTCCCTTTTGTCCCCTATCACAGCACGCGGACGCTTTCCCGTGCGGAATCCAATTTAGCGTTTTATCACATTCCCTGTCCCTTAATACGACGTGATCGGATGACGACCGGACCGCGTCCGGGATAGCATAGAGGTGGGGCGGAGGAGGCTTTATAAACTCTTAAGAATATTCTCATAAGGATGTCTTTTACGACTGACGGCACCGGAAATGGGGCATCTGCCGTGTGAAAATGGGATGCAAGGAGCACTCCCTCGGACGCCCAATGACCGGTAAACGAAATTACATGACCGTCGCGTCATAAAAGCGGATCAATGATCGGAACTCCCCGCGCGGGATGGAGCGCGCAACGAAAAGTCAAACGCGGACGGGGACGGGCACGGAGAGTCAAATTTTCTCGCTCGCCGTGGCGTGCAAGGTGTAAACGGCTCCGTAGTACGTGTGGGGTACCGTGACCGTGCTTTCGTTCGGATGATTTTCCATCCCTCATTTGCTCGGTGCTTCCCTTTTTTTGTTGTTCGCTGCTGCTATTGCACCTTTAAATTTATAACCGAACCCAGCTTAGGAGGGCCAGCGTCGGAAACGGCGTGTCGGGATGCGCGTTCCGTGGTCACTAAGCTGCCTCGAAAGTCCCGAAATAGCGCTGAAGCTGGTGGAGTAATTCTGCGTATTTGGGTGTGTCCTTCTCGTTTGCTGCCTCCTCTACCTTATCCAAAAAGGCAACGGGAAAACAGGAAGCGTTCGATTAGGAGAAGGTATGCCTGTCCGATATTCGGTACCGGTGACGGAATAAAATGCCACCCGAAATTACCGAGCGTAGCCTTTAATCGGATTTATGATTGGTACGAGTGGTACTTACCGGAATCGATTTATTAAAAAATAGTCCCTTTTTTCCTGGACCGGTATTAATCTGCGAGGGATGGCTGAGTGGCTGGAGCGTCCGTTGGTCGAATATTAGCATTTATGAGAGAATTTTTTTTTTTGCTTTGGAACGGTTCGGTAGATAGTGGCAGTGATGAGGATAACTTTTTTTAAATGGTGAAATTTTGTTTGCATCCCGCACCGTAGTAATTGATGTTACGGGGGGATTTGCTTTTTCGATGCCGTTGGTGGAAGATTGGATGGCAACGGGTACGTGCAGTGACGGTGGTTGGATTAACGTTGATTTTTGATTCTGGGAATGCACAATTTATTCATTTATATTGATCCTTTTTTCACTACTTTCCATGGTATATTCTGAATCGATATTTCTGATCACTTGTAGCTTGTTAACTGGTTCTTAAAATTACTTTCTTTACTCATAATTTTGCTTTTTTTTAGCAGATGCTTATTTAAATGTTTTTCCTCATTATAAGACCTACCTGAGCTGTATGTTTTGTATCATTAAAATGATTAAAAATATGAATATTCTTGCAGTAAATCTTTTTTGTTCATGTTATTATCATGTTACGCATTCTGAGTACATTCACAATCTTTCAACGACAAAAAATACTAGAAAAGCACAAGCTTTCTTGGCGAGAATCCTTCGCTTTGAAGGAAACTCAAGCAAAACGACAATAAAAGCGCACATCAGGGTTAAGCCTCCGTTGCGGGATTTGAAGAAGAATGATCAGATTTTTAGTGAAGCTTACACCAGAGCTTACGGTGTGTAGCCTTCGAAAGCGAAAATAAACTTACACACGCACACTCACACACCAACACAAGCACATTCGCCGGAAACCGTGCACCCGCACACACCCCCTAGCGAGACATCATAATCATAACAACGATAATAACGTGTGACTGGGTGGAATTTTCAACGGGCGGCGGCCTGGGTTTATTACTTTCGCCTACGTTCCGGACCCGCGCCTCCGGGCGTATCGTTATCCTTTCAGCACGAGCGGGCGGTATTAGTTTGTGGTTTAAGGGCGAAGATTTCTATGAATCCAGATGTATGTTTAGGATCACGGCGGCCCGGGTCACCCGGGACGTAGCAAGCGTGAAACGTATCCTTTTTTTCCGCCGATGCTGCTGCCGCTGTTAGCGTATTGAGTATTGACCGACCGGCCCCACGGGGATTCGAGATGGTCGGTCGCAAAAAAAAGGGTCAAAAGAATTATGCCAGTAGGGCAGCGCTTATTACGCTTTATTTGATTAGAGATCATACAGGCTAAGGAGCAAAGGGGTCCGTGTTCGGTGTAGGGGTTTTACGGAGAGGATAATGGTAAACAAGCGGGTAAAGGATCTAAATGTATTCCTGCTCTCAACTGTTCGGTCAGTACATGTTTTCCACACATCTTTTCTGTGCGTAAATTCGAACTCTTTCCTGTGAAATGGTTTGTATTCGTCTTTTATTAACATTTTCGATTCGATTTGGAATCATTTTTACTTGGGGGATAATCTGAAAACCCTTTAACATTTGTAAGTCCATCCCTATG
>JXXA01016057.1:0-11504 GCA_000956255.1 Anopheles punctulatus
AATATTTTTCTTTCCGATATTGATATATCGCTTCCTTAATTCGCTGGACACCCTCCCTAGAAGCACACGTGGCCGATGGCTTGTGCCTCCTTCGACAGCCGATTACGCAGGACAGTGAGAATGATCAAATGCTGCTTTAATGATATGCTTTTTAACGTTTTCACTATGTAAAATGAATAATTACCAACATATTCATTTTTTTTTTTGTATTTTTAGTGCATCATGTTTTTATGCATTTTGTTAAGCATTTTTAAATATTATTTTGTTTTCAGACAAATTTTCGACCAAACATTTCTACAGAAGTTGGGGTCCAACAGGGAAAACTTTTCCAATAATATCTTTTCCTTCTTATATTTGGGAGTCCTTGAAGAAGATGTTTGACAGAATATTGATATTTTTTTGTTCTTGCCAATATTTTTCCGCTGTCCACAGAAAATAACTCGATCACCGGATGGTAGACTGACGGTCGCCATCGCTTCTCAACAGACGCACGCTTAAGAACAGATAGACAAATTGAATGTGAAAAAGGAAAGCGAAGAAAAAAAAACGCACACAGCCAATGCGGAGATCGGCCATGCCATCGCCACGCCGGGCTGGTGTGTATCATCATACCTCATAAATAATGAAAAATGAATTTCCACATCGGAAATTAAAATGAAATAAAAAGAAGCACACTACACTACTGACGTTGCTATTGCACGGCCGCTCCAGCCCAAACGGTAGGCGAAGGAATCCAATGCGATCTTCCTCCTCCTCCTCCTCCTCCTCCTCCTCCTTCGATGCGACACTTTGCGGCAAACGGAAGGGAAGCGAGCAGTGAGCATGCAGAGCAGACCAGTGGCAGGTGGTTGTCTCCCCGAAATCGATGAACAGCAAAGCCAAAGGCCTGAAGCAACCGAAATTGGGGCGAATTGTGAACTGCGGTGCCACGTTAAACCACCTCACGGGCCGTACCAGTGCAGTAGATTCCACTTCAAGATCAATTATTTCGATAGTGGGCCAAAACTGACACTTTTTTAATTTATTACTGCCGTCGTTTATCGCCCGCGCGAACTGCTGCTCCCTGGAGTTCTGGTGCTCATACAACACACAAGCACGTACGAAAAGGTGAGTAAAGTATAGTTTGAGCATCACGATAGCGGCAATCGGGCGATATAAGGGTTCAATAAATTGAGGGGTTTTCAGAATTAAAATCGTTTAATTCTGAACAGTAAAGCTCACATTTTGGAAACGAAATGATATAACTTATTATTAACAACTACACTTTTGACGTTCCTTAAAACATTTGTATTAAATTCATTAATAAGTCAATTATTTTGACTTTCAAACTCTATCTTTTCTATCTACGATTTGGTCAGTGAAAATATAAAAACTTGGAACAATTTTCCCGTCCTTGTTTGTTGAAGCAGTAACAAATTCCATCTGACATTTTGCCCCAAATTGTATTACTAATTTAAACAGTATTGTAATGTAACATTTTTGTCTCTTCCTAAACAAATAAACTTCGTAAACTCCAGCCAAATGTCTCCTAGATACGTACTTATGCATGAACCAAAAAAAACAAACTGCACACATGACAATGAAACGGAAGAATAGACATATGCGCAAACAATAGAGCACTACGGTAGAGTGAAGAACGACAACCGCAGGAACCAGATTGCGACCCGATGGTCCGGATCCCCATACCACCAGCGACCGGCGAGGCAAGCCGGGAGGAAAGTATAATAAAAGTTCATAAAATTAGGATTAATTAACAAATTGAAGTCGACCAAACCAGCGGCAGCAGCACCGGGCATCGAGCACATTCTACACGCGTCCGAGGAGGGGTGCATATATGCTAATAAATTAGGCAAGAAATGAATTAGTTTGTCAAAATACGGTCCCCACTAAAAAAAAAAACACACATACACACATTCCATAGGAAACCATATCACAACACAAACACATAAAACATGTACACCTTCCCCCATATGAGACAGCACGAGAGAAGCAGGGAAGGTTGACCGTAGAGGTACACGTATCATTGTGTCCTGCTACTTGCTATTGGTCCGACCGACCGCGGTAAAGGACCTCTCGCGTGAAGGATTCGCTCACTTGCCTTACACGGTGCTACGGGGGACGGCATCGTTTTTGTATTTAATTTCCAAGAGTGACCATTTGCGTTTTGAAACTGGTGATGGCAATAGTAAATCTTGGATTATCGCAATGTCGCCCGGTCACTGTCCAGATAGATGGATCTAGCGAGATAATGCTTGAAGCACTAGAGTGTGCCTGTCCCGGTGACATTTAACGGCTTTTGCCCGACGGTTATGGCGCTTATCATGCTTCATTACCATACCGGCGCGGTTTAGCAAGCCGAGCGGAGTGAGTGTATTCATCATCCAAAGGCCCTCTTCTTTTGCCTGCGGAAAATTTAATGAAGGAAAAAAGTATTATTTATGCACCTATCTAGCACCCGAAATTCTTGGCCTACCTTCTACCCTACCACCTTATCTGGCAGATAATGCCATTACGGGATGCACATTAGCTAAAAATAATGTGATTAAAACATCCACCACCATCAACACCCATGTGTGTAGCATTCATATTTCATTACATTAAACCCCAGCTCCATTCGAATTAGAATCATCCCGTTTGATTTATTCATTTGTGAGTGTTTCTTCTACATGCCAAAATTAAAATGAAGCGTAAATCATCGATAAGAAATGATGGCTGATTGACAGCACTACCATTACACCCGCGCCCTCATATACCCTTCTCACCGTTGTGACAATGATCGTAAAAATGCTGTCCACTTTTCCAGCCGTCGCTCTAAAATTAACTGCTTACCAGCACAAAACCGACAACAAATTATAAAGACGTTCCCCTCGCCGCACCGGAGTGTGAGTTGATTTCGGTCTGCGAGCGCTAAAAATAGTGTTTTGCGTTTGTTTGCATTATGCAGGTGGGACGCAATTGTTTGCCGCCTAGGACTAGTGCACAATTGCATCGCTACTTTGTCAACGCTCCGATGCTGAGTGTTGCAATAAGCTGCCAGTTCAGTACGGTCGGTGGCATACGAAGCGTCATCTATGCATGTAAAGGTTTGTGTCCCGCTCCACATAGGAAAAAAAATGCTCGTGTAGGGGAAAAAATGATTGTAACTCAGCAACGAAAAACGCTCCCATGGAAAATGTAGGAATCAAAAGCAAACTTTTTTTTTATCTACTGTTAATTTTCGTTGGAAAAATTCCATGCAGGTTGAATTTAATTACAATAAAACAACGCGGTAATGCCTTCAAATTCATGTATTTAAATAAACATATCTATACACAATTTAAAAGCATTTGGAACGATCGATTCTCAAATAGATCCTCGTACCCCAGTGTGTAAACTTTTTTCACACCAAATCAAACCATGCAGTTCAATATAATGTATCCTCTCCCGACTGAAGAAGTATTCGTATACTTTTACTTCGCCACTGTTTGGGGAACTGGCCAAGAAAACATGGTCTAATTGTCTTCATATTAAAAAGACAGTGTTTTTTCATGAGCAAAGATTCCAATTCACCAACCGATTTGATGACAGCTTGATTTGATTTCATTTGATGGCAAGTTCATTTAATTCCCACCACCACCGCTAACAGCTAGTGTTACCCTTTTTTCAATCTAATCAACCCATGCTGTTATGGTCTATCGCAGCTTCATCAGAGCATACGCAAAGATAGCAAAATGTGCGCAAACGGCAACAAGAAGCCCTCGGGCGACACCTATCAAACACTGGGTGACGAAAATCGGACCAAATTGGCGTGCGTACTTCGAATCTGAGTGGTTATAGATTATCGTCCACGGGCGTTACGGCTTATCAGGGTCACTGACATAACGTGGCGTGGTTTGGCATGGGTGCCGCCAAATTTTGGGACGGGAACCGTGCCTTACCGAACGAACGTATTACATTTCACTTCGTTCGGTTCCCTTCAACGGCAAACGGTGGCGTACGCAGCAAACCGATCGAATTATGTGTCCGCGGAGGGCACAAACGGTGAGGAAATCACGGGTTAGCAGCCTCCACCGTAGCTGGAACATTGTAAATCGTTCGTTCGTTTGTGTGTGTGTGTATGTGCGTTTCGGTTAGAGTGTGTGGGTACTTTTTGTTGTTTCCCCACCGCCCGCCACTGCACCGTTTGCTGAAAGGTGATGAAACCTTCTCCCAACGTTTCTTCTTTATGCTTCTCGGGGAGGTTATGCTGCTGCCCGCTACGTTCATCGCCTTCATCCCGGGGTACGAGCGAGGATCATCATCTCGCTCGCGATCGCGCCTTCACAGCATTGAGAGCATAGCATAGTTCCCCTCATCCCTCGTACAGTGACGCAGGGGCAGCTTGGAGCCGAGGAGCCACGGGAAAATCGTGACTTGATTCCGATTGCTCGCTCTCTATCATTTCCACTTTTCGTACGCGACCGTCCTTTTCCGACCTTCGCTGGGCTAGGCGGAAGCCTGGACGGATGGAACGGACAACAGGGCAACAGGGGTTTGGCATCGTCTGGCTTTGCTTTGCCCCATGGACAAACACACACACACACACAAACACGCGCGAGCGCGTACACCCAGTGGGGTCGACATTCCCGGGGAAAGAGATTCAGTGCCCTTTTCAGTGTTCGTTGTTGTAAAAACGGCCTTCTTCTAAAAGCCGTCTCCATAATCCGCGAACGACTGACCTCTTCGCGATCCGCGACCACTTCCAACGAAGGAAATGGTGCTACAAAGTCGCTGATGGAGGGAAGAGAGAGAGAGAGAGCAGCACCATAAAACTCGAACCGGGTCAGCGTCTAAACATAGGTTTTTGCTGTGAGCTGCAGAGACCCCTTTAAGAATTTCACTACGCAGCTGGCAGTTTTTCTTTGCAGCATAAAAAGCCAACTTCGATGCAATCGCCATACAGGATCGCGCAGGATGAACGAATGGTGACAGCGCAGTGCAATTAGCGCACATTGCATGCGGCTGCAATTGAACTTGACATCGTCATGTGTGGTGGTGGGGCTGCAGCTACAAAAAACGGAAGAAATGAACGAGCAAAACAAAAGAGAACGACAGAGCATGCACTGATGCCCTTGCAACTGCATTTCCTTCCTCGAGTTCTCCAATCGAAGGCGAGGTAATGCGTACTCGTTTGTTGTCTTTTGGACACTCTCTTCCATACATCACACTAGCGCGCACCACGCACTCACACAACCGCGGGTACACCGAGATGCTCGTCAACATAATTATGCTTCACGGTCCCATGAGCTCACGCTTGTTTACATAACAAAAGCAACCAGCACGCGCATCATATTCATCTCATCTTCTTCTCGTCAAATCACAGCAACGTACACAGACACACTCGCACAATGGGAAGAATCCTTTCGATCGAACATTTCTGGTGCTTAAAAAAAACATGGGCGAAAGGACAAGAAGCAGCTAACCGAAATTACTTTTTTCACGGCGGTCACGAACTTGTACGCATGCACCAAATCCTTCGCATTCACACCAGGTTTTAGCGGCACAACAAACCACACGGGCTTGCTGTTGGAAACACCTTTTTTTGGGTACACTAGTCACAACCGAGCTATTTCCCACAAACGTTACGCGGGCTTGCTTTAATTCTTCTTTCTAGGATCATATTTCACAAACCCCCCGCATACACGCACACAAACCAACGGCTTCTCCAAAAACAAGATACCTTTCGGAGCCACCCCCCGAAATTCTTCGCTTACCTGATGATGCGGAGTACGTTTGAGCGATTGTCGACATAAGATGGGGTGGGAGTCTGATAAATGTGTTACACACCGTACGCCACAAGCTTCACGCACGCTCGTGACACGCTTTCACACACTTTTGCACACGAAATCACGGTTTTTCTCCAAAAACAAACACGAAAACAAGCGCCTGAGATGTTATTCGATCTGGACAACTTTTGATCTGTCAGCGAGCTGTCATGTTGCGATAGGTCAGTTGAGATCTGTCACATCCTGTCGTTGTCAAACTCATTGCTGTTTACGCAACAGAATGAAGCAAATGCAACAGCATTTCATCTTTACTTGTAAAAACAATCATGATAGTTGCACAGCTATTATGTAAGGGACAATAACACAAAATGAACAGTATTAACATCGAACTAGTCTACACACAAACAAATGGTTTTAAACATTCATGAGAATAACTGTTATACTGATTTTCATATAACAGAACATATTTGATCTTTTTCGATTTCAATTCCACCTTACCCACGGGGAGTTTTCTCAAACATCCGCATACAGCGGTACAATCGGTAGAAAGTTTAGCAAATTGCATACATTAGATGTTATATTTTGCCCAGTGGCATGAATTACGAATTGCATACATTTTGGGTAAAAAATGAAAATTTTGTCATTTTGATAGAACCCATAGTGGGGGAATTAGTTTTCTTTCCAGTTGTTATTTGTGCTTTTCAGTTAGTTGGACTACATGTTGCTGCAGAAAGAACAGAAGTTATATGAAGAAACAGAGTTTGAAGTAATTTAATTTCTCTTATACGCTACACTGAACGAATGATGTCTTCTTTTTATAATCTGAAAGTTAGAAATCGAAGTTTTGGCAACAAAATAGAGAATTTTTCATTTTACCTTCCATTTCCTTGTGGGAATGCTTGGGGAAAAAAATGTTTGAATAAAAAATCTTTACGATGACAAACGTGCGTACGAAAAGATTATTTGTTTACAAATTGCATAGGATAAACTCTTTATGTTACGATCCAGCAACACCACACAGAGCGCGAACGAACCGTGCATCCTTTCGAACTTGACAGTTGAACTCTGCGCTACTGCCCACTGCGCATGACGTCAGTTTTCCACGGTTCCAGTTCATTTCCACCATTTTCCAGGCAAAAGTGTCAGATCTTTCTCAGCCACGGTCTAGCGAGGACCCGAGGATACAGTGCCAACCCGTATACGCATCGTGGTCTCGCTGGCGACAGTCGGTCGCCTGCTGCGGTTAAGTGATAGCTTTATCCATCCGTCTGCTTGGTTAGAAATCATCCGCGATCCTGGTTAGGCCACAGTCAACCCTCCAGTGTCCGTAATTGTTGTGCGTGCGTGTGCGTATGTGAGGATTTAGCTTGTGTTTGTCGCTGTATACAGCTTAACCCCAAGGGGATGTGCAGGGTGTTATCAGAGTGAACATAAAAAAAAATCCGTTTCTATTCTAATCGGTCAATTATGACGGCGGTAAATGGCCGCATCGGCTGCATCGACCAGTATGTAAATGTGTGAGCTCGCCGGCCAATCCGTAATCGATAATGGTCAGGCGATAGGCCACACCGTGCAGGAGGTGCCTTGAAGCGACCGCCAACAAGTATGTGAGACGGTGGGCGCCCAAGGTGTGTGCGCTCGGAAGGGGGCGTTTGTCCGCAGGCAGAGTGAACGGCCGACTGCAGTGTCTCGTCCCGTCGCTACATTAGTGGAAGAATATTATATAACGTCGTTCAATTAAAATTGCAAGAACTAATTCCACCACCCCACAGCCGATGATGTGAAACGAACGAACGGGCCATCCAAGTTTTTGCCATCCATTCCCGCCCCGTCCGCTCCCGGTGCAGAAGAATGGCCCGCAAAATTCCATTCAAAGTCGTGTTCGCGTCAGGTATGGGTGGTGATTAAAGTTGTAGCAGCCGCGGTGTTTTTGCTATCCTCGTGCTTCTTTTTCTCCTCTCCGCCAGACGAGGACACGGACTATCCGGCCAGCGAGCTGAACAGTCACAGCCCGACCGTGCACGGTTGGCGCTCGAATGCCGACAGTGCGGTCAGCCCGAAGGAAATCGTCCTGCGGTTCTTCCACCCGGCACGCATCGTCCGGATACAGGTGCTGGCGCATCAGTATTACATTCGTAAGTATACCTTGGGGGGAAGACATTTCTTCACCCAAGACAGGGAAACCGCGCACCTCACGACGCTAAACACGTGGCGACGAATTTAATGGTGTTTACGGTGTGTCCGGTACACGGTGTGACGATATGCGAACGCGTTTGTGTTTGTGCCGCGGAACTACCAGCCGGCTTCCGGTTTCTGGTGCCAGCGAACGTGCCTGGTCGATCGGGTAAACACGGTCTAATTGGCAAATAGAGTGGAAAACACGACGGCACGGCAGCCGAACACTGTGGGAGAAACAACATCAGCAGTTAGTTTCATATTTTGGCAACATTATTCATAAGTTGCTCGATATATTGATTGCCCCTGACTAGTGCCAGAGCTGGGTGCTAAATGTGACTCAGCGCTTCGTCGAAATTGATCAAACGTTGATATACTGCGTTAGTAATTTGTTTTAATAATGTTGCTGTATTTTGGTGCTAGTGATTAGAATTGAGAAAAAAAGAGAACATTAAGAATACATGAGGATGGACGTTTGAAACTAATTGTAGCTGATAGCAGGGAAAATTATTGGAAAACTGTACAAGAATTAAATTTGCTTAATTTTTAACAAAATGTTAACTTTTTAATTATCTTTCATAATCAAGTCGATCAACATTGTTTTTTGATAAGCTTCAAGTTTTATAGTTTCCATATTTTGTTTTATGCTCTAGTTCGGTTTGTCACATATCTGGATGGCTTTTTTTGATAAAATTTTATGTATTTGAAACTATATTGCAGTGTCTTTAATTGGTACGTTTCCTTCCGCGAAGAAACAAAATTATGAAATCCGTATTTAATTTATTATATTCTTTCTGCTTAGTGCTCGAAACCATTTTTATTCAAAACCTTTTTTCCTCTCCGAGCGCTGTTCCCAAAAGCTCATCTGAAATGGATATCAGAAGAGAAATTGTTTATAAATTTGAAGTCAGTGGCTAAAACTAGCAAAACCAATATATTTGCAATTCAAAGCAGAAGTTTTCAAACTGTCTACAATTTAGGCAATTTAGACTGTTTTAAAATCCTCACAATCGTGCTGTGCTCATACACGTCCTACTCATACATAAATGGTGGAAAAAATCATACTGAAAACATTTGTTTTTGTTATTTTGACAATTTTTTTCCGGCAGCAAAATTATTATTATTATTTTTAATTGTTTGTAAAATAGAACCGTAGCTTGTCCTACGCTTCCGAAACCGTGCAAAACTACTCTAAAACATTTCTAAACAAATTTTACTCCCTGTTTATGTTCATGCATACTCTTCAGTGCAATTTTGAACTAAATTGCACTCGGGATGATATCTTCAAATTCAATAATATATTTAATTTTACTCTCTAACAATTTTGAACCAATACACCATAGGTAAGAAATATTAGTGTGAATATTTGATCTGGTTAAGCGGAAAACACGAGCTAATAATTTTACAACATTTTTTTTTTAAATCCTCTCCATTGCCTTCGGGTTATGTAAATTCCGATGAATTATTTCAAATTCCATGTTTTTGTCAATAATGTTCTAAAAATACTTAATACGCATACACTTATGTCTATTCCAGCCGAACGCATCGAGCTATGGATCCACTACTCGAGCAAAAGTGCACCCAGCACACCTTCCAGCCAAAGCTTCGATTACATGGGCTTCGTGGCGCTGTCGGACAACGCCAGCACCAACTACACGTCGCGCGAGCTCCAAAGCGTGACGGTGGCGCCGAAAGTGGGCTCCCACCTGAAGTTGCGCCTCGGTCCGGCCCATCCGAATCAGTTCAACAAGGACAGCCAGGTGGCGCTGCTCGCGATCAACATACTGGGCGAGGAGCTGACGGCGGAGGAGTTGGCCGCCACGCAGGGTAACGTGTCGGCCCTGCTGAACGCGGTCCCGGCCAACATTGACGTCCTGAACAGCTCGCTGGCGTCGGCTTGCGATGATCTGTCGTACTCGATGTACGTGGAGGAGAGCATCTGTGAGGTTGTGCGGAAGATGGAGCTGCTGAAGGTGCAAGCTGTGCAGGGTAGGTATGTGGGGTTGAGTGGTAAGGACCTCTGCAATACGCGCCACGTCTCATCTACATTTCAGATGAACGGTTTGAGTACGCCCGAAAGCTGAAGCTCTGCATGGGAGCGCTCCGGACGGCTGGCGAGCGTTTGGGCAGGTACGCGCTGGCGAAACGGCAGGCCGTGCAGGCCGAAGACTTTACCACCGCCCGGTTGCGCAAGGAGCAGATCGAGATGTACCGCAAAGCCGTGTTCGATCAGCTGCGGGTCGAGCTGCTGCTCCAGAGCGACAAGAGCGTCACGAGTAACGACTCCTGTTCGGAGCTGTACGCCTCCAAGCCAACGTTGCCTTCACCGCCCAGCCTGCAGGATGTGGCCAGTGCGTTGTCGGGTGATTCGACGCTCCCGCACGCACACCACCTACACACGCAGGCCACGCAGGACGGGGCGAAGCTAGCGTCCGGCGATGCAACTGACTCCATCGCGAGTAATTCGACCACGACGACCACCGCGTCGAGCGCTGGCAGCGGCACCGTGAAAGCGGAAGGACGCACGTCCCAGCAGAGTCTCACGCGACCGGAAGAACTGGCGCAAGGCTCTCCGCTGCTGAGCCACAAAGGACGCAGCCCGATGCGATCGCCCACGAACACGGGATCGTTGCGGCGGCGCAATAAGAGTGCACCCCGCAACAGCTACGAGGACTACGACGAACGGGCGATTCCAACGCTCAGGTAAGACTCAACGGCAGCGTGTCCGTCTAAATATTAATCGGCAACCTCTTGCAGCTCCCACACGAACGACTTCCTGCGCGAATGCCAAGGAACGGCCATGATCGAGCAGGACGGCGGTAAGATCCGCTGCAAACTGAACGATCGCGAACGGCGGCAGGCGGCACTGCCGATACTGATCTTCGGCATGGAACTGGTCGAGCTGATCTACTCGCGCCAGTTCACCGACCGGGAGGAGGGTTTGATACGGCTGCGGGGTATCCTGAAGCAGGAGATCGAGCCCGAACCGCAGGTGCAGGCGGCCCAAGCGGGCCCCAATAAGATCTGTCGCGGGGCGACCCTACTTCTGCACCGTGGCGTTCGCGATGCGGTGTACTCCGGGTTTAGCCAGGCGACCGAGACGGTGCGCAGTCTGTTCATGGAGTTTGTTCCCAATCGGTAAGCTCTTGATGCTTCTTGCGGGGTTTTCTTGGGCGTGTGTGCTTTTTGATTTCCCCGATGCCTGGATAAGGTTGGAAGTGTTATTTAAAGCAAGAAACAAGTGTTGTGGTATAAGGTTTTTTGTTCACTTTTTTATTTTTTATTGAAGTTCTTCTCCTGTTGACTTGAATGCATCACTTGCCATTTTGAGTCTGTTCAGCTATCATTATAATTTCAGTTCATCTTCTTTTGTTTTAACTTTTGGCAATATGAGAAAAAAATGATAGACATTTTTTTCCATTTTGAACTGGAAAAGATAAGTATTTTTTAAGTTTTAAGTATTTTTTAAAAATTAAATAATGGGAGGAACCCAATCAGGTATCTTTATGGATATCAGGGCGTATTCCGGTTTCGGATGAATTTATTGCATATTTGTTTTTGCTTACAAGAGAGCCAAAATTTTTA
>JXXA01016064.1:0-19105 GCA_000956255.1 Anopheles punctulatus
AGAAAAAATAACATAACTTTGTGTTTAAAATAGAATGCACTGACTCTACTGTAAGATTTTCCACCCAATCTTAAATTACAATTTTTCTATCATTGCTACTCGTCGGGTGATTTAAGTATCGTATTGCATACTGCCATTGACGGAAATGTATCGATTTATTTATTGTAGCGAACTTGATCTTTCAACCGCACATATTAAACAATGCAAGTTTGGGTGACATGGTCTCAGTAATTGTGCGAAGTATTCAACAATGAATCGGAAACGCTTTAATACTGTCTATCTAGGATACCATAAATTGATGTATAATACTTTCAATTAAATTGTTATGAAAGCAATAACACGTAAATGAAAAGATATTTGCTATTTAAAGTCATAAGATCTATTCGACTTACGGCAGGACTAAAAGGTTAAGAAGTGTCGATGAAATTTAACTACAAAAATGAATGTGGCAATCGAAACGAAACAATTCGTATTAGCAGCTTACCAAACTAAACAATAGTAAGTAAATTACTCGTCACGTGAGCAGAGCAATACAATTCTGCTGTGTGAAAGACTAACGACGATATCACTACACTACTATATGGACAGACTGAGTATATTTTTTATTATAGTATGTATTAAGCTTTTTTGCTACAAAATAAATTGTTTAGTAAATAATTATGCTTTGTAAATCTATTTTTTCGAAACTGAAAAATGAATTAAAAAAATATGTTTTAAATAAATTTGAATTATTATCGCATATTACATTCATTCGATCGGAATATAAAATACATATATGTTATCTTTGTAGTATGTAGAAATATTTCGAATAATAATTAGATAGATAAATAGGAAACTAATCATGTCTTTGTTAATTAACAAAATAGTAAACAGATTATAAAATTTCAGATCAAATTTGTTAAATCATTTCGACACTTCAAGTTTAATTTATCAAAAGATAAACGGTGCAATTTTCAGTCATAAACGAAGCATGCCAGAATATGAAGGCATTAATAGTAGCGAACTGGCTGCGAATGATGATTTAACGATAACAAGCCATTCGTCTTGAATGTAGTGAATGATAATGTAGCCTGAATGAGATAGATAATTGATCGGGAAGAGAAACTCCTTTTAAAATGGTCGGGATATTTGAGATGTACCATTCCCACATGAATTTGAATAATTGTTGTACAATTTAGTATTACCAATTAAATTAAATTTAATAATTTACTTTAAAAAAAGATCCATAGTGTTCCGGTGAAACACTTCACATTCGATAGTGTGAGGAGATTTGATAATAAAATGTTGAATATCTTTATCATAAATACTGTACAGCTCCTTAAAATATTATGCGTGCTGAACCTATCGCTACTCACAACCATCTACGTCCGACGCGCAAATTGCGTACGTCTGCGTCTGCGTCTGCAGGGGTTGTTTGAATGCGCATTCTCGCCTTCTAGCCCATTACGCCGCTGTACAAGTGTTGTCCCGTAATCCATTCACCCTTGTATGTCTACGATTGCATTCACTGAGCGCTACTAACACCGTGCTCGGGCATCATGCATTGCGCCTTGCACTGCAATGCTGCGTCGGTGTCCCAATTAGCTTGGTGCAACAACCTGTCGGTCGAATCGCCCTGCTTCTTTCCCCATATGCACCTCGCCCAAAACGGTGTGGCCTTGCGCTCAAGAAGGGTAGATACTCAAACGGGCCCTATAGGTGTAGGGAAAAAAAACGGTGACAGTCGTTTGTTTGGAGTGTAAAGCCTTAGATCTGCGAGAATGACAGTTTTTTCAGCTATCTAATTCTCGCAGAATCAGGTCGTCCCTACTAAACAAAAAAAACACCACTGTAAAACGCATACAGTGTACCTTTTATGAAATCTCAATAAATAAAAAAGGTGTATAAAGTATTGAAATTAAACCAGAAAATTTTTACTACTTGGTTTCAGACTTGGAACAATGAAAAACACTAATAAATGTGGCTAGCTTCCTTTTTGCTTCAAATACTTTATCAATAAAAGTATCTTTAAGGTTGCCGGCAGCAACTGTATACTACCCGATCAGCTGTTGATCGCGGAGCCCAGTAGTATCGCATAGCGATATGAGTGGCCCCGGGTGGCGCTGTGGTGCCCAGCAGAGCCATTGCTTCACAATCGCACCACCACCAACACGCGCGCCCCACCGAGGTCTGATGCACACGTTCGACCTGTCCTCGTTCGGTCGGTGGCTTCATAATTAATTCTTCCCCAGTTTCCTCCTCTCGCAAAAGGCTCACATGATTGCCAAAGCGGTGGCACCGCCAGCGCGATGATCACGATGGCGAAGGAGCGAGCTTTCAACATAGTGAATCAACCTACTGGCTGCTCTCCCGAACATCGGCACGTCGGTGTGTCTGTTGATAGTTGCCAGATTGCCCGGCCATGCCGGCCCCCTCCGTAAAGGCAGCCGAGCCCGTCTAGTGACCGATGGAGCTATTTCACAATTCACACCGCGTATTTAGTGCATGCCTACCCTCACCTCTTTTCGTGCACTTTGATGTGTTTCCACAGAGAGGAGCCATAAGCAGGTACGAGGTAGGTTGAAAAAAGAGATAGAAGAAATAGAAACTGCTTCAGATAGCTATCTGCGATGGCGACGGCGGAGCTAGGGGATGGTGTGAGAAACGGGGAAGAAAATGAAAAATGTGCATAACTAGCAGTAGAAATCACAAACGACGTCCATGGTGGTGAAAAATGGGAACTTCACTTCAGCGACGCCGAGCTGGAAATGGAAGGGGCACAGGTTTTCCAGAGCCTTGGCAAGGAAAGGAGTGAGAGATAGAGAGAGAAAGAGAGTGTGAGAGAGAGAGAGACGGTCTCCCAATCACAAACAACAACAACAAAAAATGGATAAAGTCTGTTGCGGGCAGCACGCACGCACTACTGACTTCTATTGCTTCAGCGGAGACCGCAACGTTGCCTCAGAGCCTCCAGTGAAAACGTCCATGGCGAGGAACGAGTAATCGTGCTTTCCTTCACCGCCGTCACGATGTCCACGGTCTTTGGGCATCGGTGCTCTATTTTAGGACTATGTCGAAAGCTCCCGCATGTAGCCACACTGCCTCCAGGGCTAGGGCGTTCGGTGAAGTTAAATTCAGGTGAAGTCGAGCTACCAACCCCTCCTCCTCCTCTCCCTCCCCCCCTTCCCCTACGGGGCACAATGTGAGAGACACTACGCAGCCTAGGTGTTACGAGTTATGGACTTTGGGCAGGTCTGTATCGCATGTGTGGCACTGGATCGGTAGCCAGTGAAAAGCGTCAAGTCAAGTGTAACAGCTTGGCGCTTTCCATCGTCAAATGTGTCTTAAAATGTGGAAAACGGATGCACGGGGCGTAGGCGAATATAGTTACATACAGCACACAAACGATACAGATGACAAGCGTAGTTTTTTTGTTGGTGCAAGAAACCCAAAACAAATTGCGTAAAATCCTTCAGCTCATGGGACCAACGTTTGCCATCCAAAGAGAGCACATTTTCTAAAAAATAATTGTTAAACGAAACTACCAAAAAACATAACTCAAAAAGCACTGCCGATTTACAGTCGTGTGGAAATGCTTATGAAAATGTTACTTAAACAGTCGAGAAATAATTTCAACATGTTCAACATTCTTACATGAAAGATATCTTTAATTTTAGGTCACAAATCGACTGGAGTTGGGATGGCTTCATTGACATGACATTTAATTGACATCGAAACATCATAACAGTATAGCTAGAAGTTTTTTTTTACCAAAAATTATATTTTCAAATCGCTAAATATTGAAATACCCAATTCAAACAATGCTACTTGCTGCAATTATTCACGTACGTAAAGTATTGTGAATAAAAAGTGAAATAATAGTACCGACGTTGACACCTGAAAGTTCAAGCCATTTCATTTGGAGTTAAAAAAGATTAGAACTCAAACTCAACACACGTGCAATTGGCTTTACACGCACTACCACAAATGTTGTTGCAATCAATCCGCACACGCCTTACAGCACACGAATGTCATTAGAGGCCGCAAACACGAACATAAACCTGTTCCGAACGAAAGTGAAAATGAATACTCGCCTCACCACGCTACCATCGTCGTGATGCCGGCACTTGACACGCTGCCGCCATCAAGTGGTTACAGCAACTGTGCTTCTGCTCTCATTCTGTGCCCGTTCGTGTTCACTGTCACTTTTTTTTTTGGTCAAACGTAGTACAAAGCGTCGTTATCAAGGAAAACAGTGACCCATGCTTGGACCGATAGGATTTACCACGGTAATGTTATGCTAGAAATATGAATCATTTTCTGTATGCTATCCATTCATGGTGTTCAATAACTGAAAGCCTTTTTGCTCTATTGATGCAACAAATCTTGCACCAAAAGCATATTGCTAACACGTATAACTTAGACACTAGCGCTTCCGTAACATTTCTGCCTTTCTTGATCTCTTTATACACTCTCGGCGTAACCTCTCGCAGTGATAACTCCGCGGAAAAGAAACGGCTGCAAAATCACTATAGAAGGCACCCCACAAGCTCGCAAAGCCCCCTACAAAGAAATCGATAGAATGGAAAACACCCCGTGTGCTGGGAAAGCGTTATTGCGTTCCCGCTGGAGTAAAGCCATCGATCCGGTCATTGAACCCACCCCAATACAAGCGCCACGGCTTGCATGCGTAAAAGTGCGTATATATTTTCGCTCTCGCCAACATGCTCTACTTACATGCGCGACCTCGGTTCATGCGTCCGAGCAAGCCTACGCAAGGGAGTGTACATTATGTGTATCCTTATGTAGCAAACGGGAGAGCCTCCCGAAAAAACGCTAGCTCCTGTCAGGACATTGACCTTTCTCGGTGCTACGCACCGACGCAACGGAAGCAAGTCATTGACATTGAATACACACGGCCAGGAGGCGGAAGCAGCAGGCAGAAAAGGGCGTTACGACGGGGGCGCATGGAGCGGTGCGTTGTGTAGGATCCAGAAATTTTATCGGGACAATGAACTTGAGTAACCCCCGTGAGTGAACAGGACTCTTCTTGTGAAGCTCGCCTATAGGGGAAGGTAGCATTCCTGCAACGTAACTCATAAGGTGTACCCATTTCCCCTGACTAAACTTTCCTGTTTCAGGGAATAATGGGTGTGTGTATTGATATGGAGATAAAACGCACTCCAGGGAATGCCGTGGTATATGTTTGACACGCCTGGGTTAATATTCTTCTGCTTATTCGCCGGCCTGTTTATATTTTAAGGTGAACTAGCAGCTCTTTTTAATGAAATATAAAAAATGTTGTTTTTTATATCTCGGTCGGCTAGTATTGATGGAAGACGATTCTTGCCGAGATTCCATTCCGATTAGAAAGATTCCTTTGGTAACGAGATGACTGAATAAACAGGACTTGAAACTCCGGCGTCAACTCCAACAAAACACAAATATTTGCGCCAATTGAATGCTTCTAACTTCTTGCTGCTGCTCGTCCATCACCGGAAAATGACGTTCAAAGTTTCTATGTTATTTTTTAGTTGTAACTGAGAGTTTTACTGTATGTATGTAGCAGCATGGGTATGCTGAATTTTTTGTTGTAATTTAATTGATTCAAACTTATAAGACTTTAATTTTTAATGTTAATTAAGCTAACACATAAATAGCTTTTATACAAAACTAAGGCTTTTGAAACTAATTTGATGCTCAATTTGTTTGCCTGCAGACTTATTTTACGATAAATTCATCTGAAGCATTTTTATGAAATGCCTTAAAAAAAACCGTTTCTAAAGCAATGGACATTTTATGCGTACATTTTTCCACTTCAACCTGATGAGCTACCGAATTCCTAACTGTGGACGTGAACACCTAATTCGTAAGGTTCGGTATGGTCTGGCCAACGAATGGCAAATGGCCTTCAAGACTGGGCTGAAAATGAAGAGCGTCGAATTGACCCATAAATCCCTGCGCCCCATATCTCACCTTTCCATTTTTATTTCTGATTCCCAACAGCGGAACAGTGAACGGAAGGCAAAAAGGTTAACGATACATTACGTAGCTCGTAGCCAAAGCGGGAGGCTTCACGGGAGCCTTGCGAAATCTCGGCATGCCCGTAAATGTGGGGGTTGCAACTTGCATCGTTGGAGGCTCTGTTTCGTTTGCAAATGCAAACTGTCAAATGTAGGTGAGACGAGTACGAAACTAAAAACAATACTCGCCATCATCATCCCATACAGTCCGGCCGACGTTCCCGTAGCAATGGCACAACGAAACACAAGATTCAGCGCGAAACATACCCCAACTGAGCCTACCTGAAACCCTCAGAATTGGTGAGCAAATCATGATGGACGATGTTCCCATAACATAATTTCCACTTCTTTATACGGTAACAACCAGAACCAGAGGAACCACCACTCGCGGGCCGAATGACGAACCATGGCTGCAGTGGTAGGGCCGCAGCACACATTTGCCTTATTAGGTTAGGCCGAAACACTCCAATTGGAGGCTTCCACGGATTGGAAGCCACCAATCGTGCCGACGTTGTAGGAAATGGTTTCATTGGATTCGGGCCGATTTCGAAAGGTGGGTGAAGATAAAATAACGACGGATCCCCGCTCGGTTCAGCGAAACCACGATCAGGTAAGCCACACTTTGCCGTTGAAGATGGCGATATTTCACACCCCCCCCCTCCCCCTTCCAGGAGCTCTGGCCTCTGTGTTGAAAGGAGCATGTCCCCGAAATCAGTATTCTGGTTTCGGTAAACTTGGGAATGATATGGATGACATTGATGCCGTAAATGCCATCGATATTTTTCAAAATGCAGATGCTACGTTACAGTTCACAGCAATTATTTCAACCGATCCTATGTTGCATTCCTGGTAGAGCTTATAACGCTTTATAACGATCAAGCTTTTCGAGATTGTAGCACATGTACCAACCATATCCACAAAACAAAACCGTCCACAGCATTTTCTTCTTAAACGAAGTAGTAATTTATTGGTCACTAAAAACCAGACTGATGTAAAAATAATACATAAATGTAAAGAGGTTCAACTTCATATTGAATAACATTTTTTTTTAATTGCGAAACCTTAATGCCATTCACTTAGTGCTTATATTTCTTGGCATGTTATATTACGTTCCTTTATTTTAGCCTGACTGGAGCTACAATAATCAATAAATGTTAAGCCGTCCTAGCAGTACTAATATGTGTTTTAAAATGGTATTGCATACCTTCTTTAAAAACTGTAATTCACAAAACTACTAGCACTTTTAACAAAAGCCCTTACTGAATGCTCCTATGCATGTTTCCAAACGAAACCTATCCCATTAAAATGGGCTTTGGGATTCCGACTATGATCACTTTGCGCGATCTTTGTCTCGCTCGTCTTCTCCCATATTTTGCATTTCATTCATAGCCGATCATAGCGTCTTGCTGAGGGAGCGTTTTGGTGTTTCCCCATCGGCAGCAACTCCAACAGCAGTCTCGTGACATACTTTCCAGACACTCAACCAGGCAACCGACCAGCCAACCCAGTGAACTAGTGAGCACTAGTGAGGGGAGAGGGGAGGGGGGAGGGTTGGGGGGTTGGTGGGAGAAAACACTGCCGAGGTTGAGGAGTCCATTAGAAACCGGCCGCAGCCTACGAACCCAGTCAGTCACTGCCTTCCCCTCGCCCATGCCTATCAAGCCTTCTCCCATACCGATTGAAATGTCCCAGTTAAACAAAGATGAATCAAAGCTCTTCGGGTTGGTTTGGCAAACACGTTTTTTTTTTAGATGGCTCGAAATGTAGTAGTGTAGCTTGCCTGTGCCTGTCGCTTGTTACATAATCCACGGCCATCGCTGGAAGATCGGGTGAAGTTTAAGACTGGCTTTAAGAGTGGGAGATGCAGCTTGACAACCCGTTTGAATCGCACGGAATTATGGGATCTAGGACGTTTTGTAGTGTTATCACATTATATATCTCATTATTTGTAGTTTTGACATACATATGGTATTATAACATGAACTAAATGAGTTTAACAATCTGTTTTTATCACATTGCTTAAAACTGAATACAATCGTATACGTATTACTTCGGATCTGCATATAAAGACTTGTTGTTGTACTTTTTTTAAGCAGATTTTCTAATATTCAATCGTGCATATTCTACAAGCAAATCGATTATTAGTCTTTTCCACTACAATCCAATGAATTCATTTAAAAAAACGTTTACAGTTTTTGGTTAAAAATAAGGGCTTGTCGATAACAAAAAGCTGTTTTTCTAGTGGCAGCGCATTTCCATGCTTCGTATAGATGGCGTACCACAGTCAACGAAAAAGCAAGCGTTAATTTTGCTTTTTTTTCGAATGATACAGCATTTGTAGAACGATTTGAACAGAAATCGCACCGTCAGATGAACATGAAAGCTTGTAAACGTGCACTTCATCAGTAAAATACTTATAATTGATACCTTTACAGACGTCATCGAAGAGCGATTTTTATTCAAATTTAATAAGGTTACATTCCCTTGAACAGCATCTTTTAAAAAATCTATAAAATTAGCTTGAATTCGTTTAAATTTTTTTAAAAGTAGTTCATATTTGCATATATTTCCTTCATTTCAACACCTGCTCTTACTTAAGTTGCACTACGGTCAATCATTTCAGTTTAACGTCCACCCGTAATGAAAAGCGTAAAAAGCTTTCAATGACACATCCAGCCCTTGCAGCTCTTCACACTCACTAAAATGTCTATGTTCCTAGTACTCAATCGTTTTGAAAATCGTCGCCCTAAGGAAATTGGATAATTTCTTATTCATTTGAGCAGCAACCCTTTTGCTACCTGATCCCATCCGAATCGTTCCTTTATTAATTCGTCTAATTTGTGTAGGAAACGAAACTACAAATAAAAATGATCCTGACATTATAAAATATGCACGAGTGTACTGATTTTTACCGGACCAAAAATAAAGCAAAAACTAGCCGAAATGCTTCTTTCGAAATGTAACACGGTGTACCCAAGCCCTACCGAATGAGGTAAGAAGAACCCAGCAGTGCCTTGAACAATTACACTAATTAATCGCCACCAGATACATACCGGCCAGTGGCAGTGCCACTGGAGTGCGTATACATATTTGATGACGCCTGAGGGATCACCGGTGTGCGGGACAAGCGACCGGCCGTTCTGAATAAAGTGAAACCTTTTAAATTAGCACACAATCATTACATTAGTAGTACATTTTCAATTTTCCTGCTCATCAGAATACCCTTTTCCAATATTTGGTCATTAGAGTTCCGTCAAGTTGTTTATTCTGGGTCTGACTCTTATTATTTTGCCACCATTTGGAAAGAAATCCAAAGCTAGATCGTTTGTCGCCAAACCTCGGCACTTGATTTTACTGAACATGAGAACCACCAACCGAGACAATAAATTATTTTGAGTAAAACGAGGTTAATTACATCACACAAAGAGATCCCATATTTCATGATGCCAATAGGGATGATGGTGGATCAAACCTTAGTGTTTGCTTGGTCGAGTTTTGTGCTGCAGTCCAATAGTTTAGCCACGGTTTTGTAGAACACCGCTCAAACAAATACCCGAAGGCACGTTTTCCATGAACATTGCTGCAAGAATCGAACTATTGCTTTGGCAAATCAAACGAAAGCGACATTACGAATCAACAAGGCCACAGCAGAAAGAACCCAGTAAGTTAAAACGGCACGCAGAAACTGAATACTTGCTGCAAGCATGTGAGCTCAGAAATAGAAAATAAGGTCAATTTCTCTCACTCTTGTCCACCGTCATCCTTGCCCACCGAACGGTCCCGTTCGCACTAGGATTTTCTCTCGCTCTATCTTTCCCCGATGCATTATCATTCGCACAAACGCACACAGGCTCGGCGACATAATGTATATATAAAAAAAACATCACCCCGCACCGCTGAGAGCACAAAACTCACCCCTACATTCAGTGGACACCACCCCATCATGACGTTATACGCCGGGAGAGCAGCTTCATTCAGTCCATTGCGCGGGAAACTAACTCTCATACGCACACGCTTGCGGAGAGACATCGTTGGCCAATGACCAACTGAATAATTGCCCGCACGAGCACAACAGTGAAACAGTACGCAACGGCTTCACATGGAGAGAAAAAGTTCCAGACCGCTGACTAGGCATCAAGGGGCTTATCTAAGCAAAATCCGAATAGAAATCCAACGAGTGATAGAGCGAGAGAGAGAGAGATAGAAAGAGCGAGAAAAAGAGAGAAATATTGCAAAGAAGGTACTGTATAAACTTCGAGGGGTGAGTGAAGCACACGATAGTGATAGTCGAACGTCATCACGCTCGGTGGATGCAACAGAAAACTACGTGCGATGAATGAATGAAGCGAAAGTGAGTTGAGTTTGCCGGCTGCGCACTGGCTACGCACGTACGTATGCGCGAATGAATGCCAGAGCAAACAGCGTTCACTCGTGCAGGTTGGCTGCGGCTAACCGGTTTTCAGAAGCGATGTAGAGAAACGTAGCGAATAGCTACAGAATGGTACAAGGCCTAAATCTTCTTCGGCCTGTTGATTGCAGAGCTAGGAACGATTAACGGACTTTTTTCCCCTCCCCCGGTGGCACGGTGGCATCACAGGAACGAAAGCGAAACTCTTCCCGAACGCTAATCCAGTTGCACGATGGCCAAATCAGCTGCTAGGAAAGCAATAAAAATTCGCTCGAGAACATTGTGAGCTTCATATTTATGTTGTATAAAAATAGTATCCTAGGAACATATGTGCATTAATGGCTGCAATAGGTAATTAAGCAGCGTGGTCAATTGTAACATTTCAATGTCATAGCATCAATTCCATTAGATTAATTAATTAGTTTAAGAATATAACAAAAACCCATAAACCAACTATCATCGCTCAACTGATTTATCATTGTTAAGCGTACATACAAAAACTGTAAATCACAGCCTTCAGTCGACAGTCCGCGTGATGTGTATGAAAAGATAGATGATGAACGTCACGCCCTAAATAACCGTAAGTTTAGCGAGACATCTAACAACTTACATCAAGCCTCCGGTCGAGCGCGTCCCATGGAAGAGCGAGAGCGAGCGTTTGTCGATGCCCCTCTCGGTTTTGAAATCCCTGTTTCGAAACGGATCGCACCCATATCGCGGGCTTTCTCCCGGAGGTTCCCGGTTGTCCCAGATACAATGGAACAACAGAATATGGGGGGATACAAAAAAAAAAAACATCCAGATGAAGACCTCATAACATCACTTTCTCTTTGTTGCACAGGAAGGTAACCAGACCAGCGGGATATTACCATGTATGATGGTATTTGCGAGATCTACTATGCTTTACATTTGTCGGCCACCGACCTGCTTTTCAAGAAGTATAAATTAAAAATGTGTTTAATTACTCTCCCTTAAAAAAGGCATTTTACATGCCAGGTAGTGTATAGTGTACGATAAGCAAAAAGTTTTCTTAACAGTACACGGAAGAATTTATTGATGATTCGATGAGACCGGTAACATATACAAACCAAATTGTCTCCATGCATGTTTCAACGGCTATCAAGTTAGAGTAAAAGCATGTAACTCAATAAAATGTATCGAAAATGGGTTGGGTGGGATGGTATCGACCGAGCTAGCGAACAAAACGGTTATCTTTGCTCGGTTAAATAATTACGGTTGAATAAACGTCGAAGAAAAATATTACTTAAATTACACAAACAGCGATGAATTGAAAACCTAATAAACTTTAAGTTTTTTAATTTCATTTTTTTTTCAATTCTTTCTTCAATTATTGTCATTTTGGAAAGCGTTTACGAGCTGTTTGATTTAATAAGTGAAAAAACACATTCTCACTGATTTCATGCAACGTTTGTAAAATGTGAAGCAATGCATAATGTTTCTGTAGTAGAACATACTCATAATATTCCTAATACAACACGTTTTACGCACACATTCTTGTAAGCACCAAGAACATATCAAAGATTGAGAGCGAAAATTATTCAAATGAGGTCAACGAACCTTCGATCAGTGGGTTGGTTGCGCGAACGAAAGTAGCGACTCAAAAATGGCAGCAGCCCCTTCCCCCCTGCATGTGTGTACCCCGCCCGCAATTGCGTATCGCTGATGAGTTACTCAATTCCCCACCCTTGTGTGTTTTTGCCTTTGAAGCACTCACTCCGCCTAGGTGCTACCGTGAGCGACACGCACGATATGTCAGCGCATCGGTCGGTGTGTCGGTCGGTCGGTCGTCGTGTGCTCGGTGGTCTCTTAGGCAATGCTCATTACTGTGACGTCAGGATGTTTTGACTCGCGCACTGCCCCAACTGCATCATGGTGGTGCCAGAACCTGTTTGGGTTGGCGTGTATGGGTTGGCGGGCATGGGAGAGTACACACTACACCGGTTCATGTATACAACAACCACTTTGCGGTTCGTGATATCGGAGGTGCGAGTGCAGCATCGCATGCATTGCATACTTAAATCAGCTGATGGTAGATGTTTCGTTACTGTTCTTCTTTCCACATACGTTCCTTTTCGGAGCATGCACAGATAGCCACAGTGGACGGGGTATTTTGCAATAAATAGTGGTGATGGTTGTGTTAGATTTGTGAATGGGTTATTTTTGGCTTTTCGGAGAGAAAGCTTTTTTTATTTTTGTGCCAGTGCTCATGCTCTAGTTCAAGGTTAAAGATGAATTTCTTTTCCTTCTTTCCAAAATGGTACTTAGACTGCTTTTACGGAGAAAAATGCGTTGTGCTATGGCTCAAATATGCGACTAAGAAAGTAAGAGAAACGTATGTACATTGGGGCTCAATTTAGAATGGGAACCGCAAAAATTACACGTTACTAACAAATAGTACAAAAATGTTACAAATGGAGACGCCTAGTATTTCGTATATTCTATAAAATAATGTGACAAATTATGTTTTATGTTGGCTTTGTTTCTTTTTTCACCCAGCATTACCATGCAATACACTCTCTGTGAAATGTTTGATTGCCAGTATCTATTAACTTTTGGTGTTCATGACCCATACTGCTAATGTTTCGAACATTAAAATTCAGCCTAAAAACATTCCCAGATCCAGAGACGACCTGTTCGCACGGAGTGATGGATTTCTCATTAGATCGGTGATCCGTGTTACTTACGCCACCGTCGGCCTATGGCTTTGCGTCTGGCGAAAATGAGGTCAGAAAACCAGTGCCACTTGCTGCTGTGAGTTGTTTGATTCGTGTTTGTGCACGAAACCATGGCAGACAGAGGAACGAAAAGAGAACGCAACAAAAAACAAAAAAAAACGCACTGGCCGTGGAGAAGTCTTGAGTGATTCCGCCGTATATCGATGCTCGCTATAAGCGTTAACTTATGTAATGTTGGACGTCTAGTGAGCTGAATAATTTGTAAAAGGTCGCGGGAAAGGTAGGGATACGGGCGCGAGCGAAAAAGCCTTTCAAACCGACTGTGGCTGCGGCTGTTAAAACTTGCATTGCTCCCGACGACGGGGCGTTAGAAGTAGGCCTCGCAAGCCCTCGTTTGCGGTCGTTTTCTTGGGCTCTCTTGCATTCCTATGCGATCCATCTCTTTCCCTCTCTTTCGGACTCTCGTTTTCACTAGCGATTCGATGGAAGTAGCAATAGAATTTACCCCAGACTCCCACAGAGCGTTGGGGAGCGGCTTGCAGCACAACGCACTCACACTTCTCTCTATTTCACTTTTCGCTACCATCTTCTGCTTGTCGTAGTTTTGCTTGCTTGCTACCCACCACTCGCACAGCCATCGAAAAGAGTTCCAGAAAGAGTAACACATAGAGGACACCGGCCTCATCCGAAGAGAGTGGGAGCCAGGGGCTCAGACCGCACAGCAAAATGGTTTCCAATTTGTTCGAGCACGATTGCATAATGCAGCTGAATCGCGTACCGCGTGAGACCGGTAGGATCGCGTTAGGGTTTGCGACCCTGTCATAACCTGTCGCATTTTCTCCGATATCGGTCCGCTGCCAGTACGGGTACAGTTTTTCGCAGCATTTTCAGCTATCGCCCAGCTGGGGGCGCCACCCGGCACATGCCACACGCCGCTTACCACACTGCTTGAGCCGCCGACCGACCGGTGGAAAACTTTGGTGGAAGCTGTGTGATCATTAGCGGTTTGCGAGGCACCAAAGAGGTATTTCGCCACTTGGCTCTCCACGTGGCGGTGATTACAAGTTACGCACACGCCGCCGCGGTATAGACACCAAAGCGCGGTGCTACTCCTTTTTTACTCCTACTCCCCACAATTCGTCATTTCATTCGTATCACAGTGTCCCAGATAGAGAGAAACCGAAAAGATTGCCGCGATGAGCTTATGTTTTATCCATCGCACCAGCTATCAGCTACTCAGCTCGCAGGCAATCTCGCTTTTATTGAAAAGGCTTTGCAGTCGCTTTCGCTGCTAAACTGTTCCAAATGCACACAGTTCTCAGTGTTACGTTGAGTGCTAGACTGCAGCGAACAAATGCTAGACAACAACACGCGATTGCAGCGAACGGAGCATCGAATGAGTTCGGTAAAGTGTAAAAACGTGAGCTCTGCACCGGGTGCGCTCCCTGCTCCCCAGCCCGAGAACCAAAAAGCCCCTCCCCTCTCCTCCCCCCATCCTGCTCCCCACATAGCGCAATGGGCCACCGAGCGCTGTGCGTTGGAGGGCCTAACCTAAGCAACTTGTCGTTGTGGCGAAAGAGGATGGCGTAACGTTTGGTGCGCAGAGCGCGACAAATCAGGTCACAGCGAAAAAACCATAACCCCACTCAATGCGCGTGAGTATCGCCCGCCGCCTGCACCGAGCTCATCAGTGAGTGTGCCGGTTTGATCTCGGTCGGTCGTCGACTTGTGTGCCGAGCTCCATTTGTCTACCGCCGCCACCGCCGTCGTCACACGCCTTGCCCGTACCCGCTCTCACACCGACGCTCCGCTCCGATCCGCTCGCCCCTGTGCGCGTTCGAGTACGAATGCTCTTTTCTGCATCGACAGTGCAGCCAGCAGTGTAGACCGTATTATTGTGAGCTCAAATATGCTCCGCAACCACGGTTTTTGGCGCGGTTTTCGTGCTTCAATAGGAAAAAAAAACACTCTAGGGATGGCGCTACGCCTAGGTTTTGTTTCCCTCCAAAATTCTGCTTGCTTTTAATTTCATCGCTTATTCCATTTTCTCTTTCAATCCACGTGAACGTTCCGCCGAGCGCCGCTTCGAGCTGCACATGTGGTGGTGCAATTGGCGCTAGTATGCGTGAGCTCGAAGCAAACGTAGAGCGCAGCTATATAGGTCAGTAATGTAAAAGCTGCTTCCACTTCTTCTTCGTTCGCCATTTTGGCCGCTTTCTCGTTCCCTCGGTACCCGCGCGCGCGAGCGCGTACGGCCTTTTCGTCAGCTCGTTCACATGATCGCATGCTTTTCCGATACGTTTCTGCTCACGTTTGAGCGCCTCTGTTTTCTTTGTATTTTTAACCCACATCCCGCACACCGTCGACGGCGTCTACCTTCCCCCTTCTTCCGGTGCCACTGATAATCCAAGCGAAAACGCGCTGAACACGACGTTTACTAAGGGCGGATTTCGGGGGGGTTTTGGGGTCCTGCCCACGATCATCCTGTGCGTTGATGGTACAAAATTAAAAAAAAAAACACACACACACTCAAAAATGTGAAAAAGTTACGTAGCAACGATCGACCACGAACGATCAGGGGCGCATGTTGCCGCCGCGGCGTTGTTGATCGCAACAAGCCATCGTTTGTCGCAACGGGAGTGAATACGCTTTTCTGCTGCCGGTGCGGAATCGGTAAAGCTGGCGCTGCCGTCCCTTGATTTTTATACCGCTTTAGGGGAGAGCGCGTGAATTAATTGCACAGGTAGGGCGGCCATGTTTGATGGACACTGCTGAAGCGAAGCGCATACGATTCCGGGGTGGAGAAAATCGGTCAGCACGGTTTGCTCTAATTTTTCGCTTTCCTTTCCATTTACATCGGCGCATCCGGATGAGCGGATGATGCACACAAGTGAAAGAAGACGAACATCGCGAGCAATATGTTTTCCCATCCCAACTTTCTGCCCTATTACGCACCTGGGGATGTTTGTACTGGAGTGCAGAATAATGATACTACACACAGAGTAAGACAGACAGAATCCATTGGTGGACAATAAAAAAATTGTTCAACGGAGTTTGCCTTTTTTTTAATTGATAGAGAGTATACAAAGGACAAACAGTAATTCTTGTTCCCTTTACTTGGACTTTGTTTTTTGTAGTGTTTCTAGAATACGAATACGTAAAAATATATACGCGTGGTAAGCGATAATGTTTGCAGAGTAAATATATTGTCCATGCAAGAAACAAGATATTTTTTATAGCGTGTAAAGAGTTTCGGGACGGCATGAAAATTAAAATAACAAATTTTTCATTGAAAGATATTTCGTATGTAGTTAGTAAAATAATTCACACTAGCACGTACCTTTATCTTGGTGAAACCTGCTTCCCTCTGAATGATTACTCGTTGCTTTGATGTCGTTTGTGCATAATAATGCAAGGTATGTTAATTTTGCCACTATGCGTTTCAGATACTGTGGTCCAGATGCCGTAGTGCCGTAGTGGTTTAACGGCCTCTAGCTTTAGAAGTGAACGATTTCCATCAACATGGCTGCTTGGATGCTACGCTGCAGCACGGCCCAATACCACTATCCTTGGGGAAACTTTGTGATTCTTTTTATTCTCGCAAAACAAAAGCTTACAAATAACTCTGTTGTAACTAGATTCCAGATAATTTAAATAATAATTACTACGATAAAGCGTTTGGTAAACATTAAAAGGAAAAACTCGCCGGCAAAATGGATTAATATCTTATGTCACATTTTCACGCACACCCTTCATTGGAACGGTATCGTCGTACAAGGTCGTACAGAAGCTTACAGATGTAGATGAATATCTCATGAAAACACTTTAACACAATCGAACTAAAACTACACTTGATCACTGATATTTAAAGCGCACTGCACACTGTGGATTCAAGAGCAAACACATACATGTACGTTGTTTGGTGGCATTAATCCTTGTTCCGCCTTGTGAAAAGCTTTCGGCGGTACGGCGCTACGAAAACAAAATAAAACTCTCACCGCACTGGCAGTGGTTTGTGTCCTGACTAAAGGATCAACGCAATTTTCTAATTCTTTTACAAGCTGTTGTCTCATAGATGAATGCATGGCGAACAACCAGCCATTAGGTGTCTGATGCTATTTGATACTGTAATCTACTCTCTTTTTTAGCAGCATATTGCATCGTTTTATTATTTCCTGTATTTACACGCCACATTATCATTTTCATTCTAACGATCTCACTTGGCGCCTAGTGCCCTAATAAACATGCCTAATGTCCTAATTTTTTATACTAAAAATCAATTCAACTGTTTCATTCAAAAATCTTCGAGCCATAAATATTTGCTTTGCGCTCAGCATCATTCCAATACACACATGATAGAAACCAGTGTTCTATGGCAATTGGTTCACTATGCATTTGCTCCCGGGATAGAAAATTCCAACACATCCGTACCATGGCGCGCCCTATTGAGAGGAATTTTCCGATTTGTTATTTTTATATGCATTTTGCAGAAATATCCGTTTACCGCACAGGATAATGCATTATTATTAGTGAAAAAAAAATTACTCAATGCGCCAGTGCTTGTATTACATTAAGCATGGTTTGTAATAACTTCTATGACTACCATTTCTCCTTCCACACCATTCAAACGGTTTAAATCGAAAACCGTAGTCATCTGTTGAAGAAATTTATACAATCTGCTGCGATGCAAACATATTATTGCACATTCTACCTCAGAACATCACGGCCAAAAATTTCCTTTCAACCTTACGGGAGAATTTTTTGTGTTTTCTTCCTAACTTGACCCGGCATGGTTTCACTCTTTCCAGAAGGAAGACTCGCTCAAAACAGCCAATTCATGGGGATTACTCGGAGGGAATTTTCTCTCCAGTGTTACGAACTGTCAGATCGTTCTGTCAGGACTGGGCATACACAAGCGTTTAAAGGCACAACACATCCCTAATAGCTGCTTCTGAGCTCACAACTACATATCCGAACTGGGAGAGCCACACACTGATCTATAGAACTCCACAATGACACAATGGCGTGTGTTTCCTCAAATCGATAGAATTCTTTAACATTTGGACCACTTAACTGCACCGGCTTGGTAGCTTCGATGGAAAGAACGTGTACCATAAACAACAAAAAATTCACAAATACATTAAAAGCTTTCTATAGCTTGCACTGCCTGAGACACTGACTGCCTTTTGCACTGATGAAAGCACTCCTCGAAGGACATGGGGTTGCATATAATGTTTTCTTTCGCTTTGTTCCAAATGTCCTGTTTCTCACTGCCACTTTTGTTCAAAATCATGCTTATAATAACTTCGCATATGAACATTACCAGCTTTTCACATGCATTCCTTTTTTCACCTGGAATGATAAACTTAATCGATCACACACCGGATAACGCCGCATGAAACTAAAACGTCGGCTACACTAGATATTGTTAACGCGAAGAACGATGATCGACGGAGGAAGGTGAATATCCTGCATCATAATCCTCCATTGGAAGTTTATAGGTGGGTTTAGTTTAATCGTTCTTCGGTTCGACCCACGTTTTACAACGGGCGACACTCGAATAGTTTGTCGCGGATATCCTTTAAGGATTGGAACCGACCACCTACAAGAGTGAAGAAAAACTCTCTCTCTACAACATAACACTCTACGGTACCCTACATATATCCACATACACACATACACAATCTCTCTCACGTTTATCCTGATGGCGACGAATACACAATCATCACAAAATTCGAGCAGTGATTCTTATATGAAACATTTTCCGTACATTCCAACACGAATAACACTGACAGTCGAGCAAAAGCTTTTTCCAGAGCACTGCGTTTAAAACGCAAATAACTGACGGCACCACTATAGTAGCATCATTTTCTAACGATTGTGGTAAAATTGCTCGATAATTGATTTCAGCTTCCTAATATCAAGGCAATCCTCCCTAAACAATCAATGGCGATCACTGTTGGTTTTTAACTCAGCGTCATTTGTCGTAGTTAACGTAC
>JXXA01016068.1:0-10079 GCA_000956255.1 Anopheles punctulatus
CCCCCCTGCCACTCACGGCACGTCCGCTTCGAGCCCGATGGTGTACGACGCGGGGTTGGCGTTCGTTAAATATTAAAGCACCAACGATGGGACACACTTAACGGCTTATTGGTAATTCTATTCCTATCTTTTCTCCATCTCGCCGAATCGATTTTTACAGTCCCTTTCGACGGTGGGGAGAGGCGGGGGGGGAGGGACTGGAGCACGACGGGATGTGTGTCGAGTGCTTTGAAATGAATTAATCTGCTCCTAATGGTTCATCGCACCGCACCGCGGTGGGTGGCAGCGGCACTCGGGAGAGGGGCTAATCAGCAGCCCCGGCAAACTATCTCGAGCATTTCACACGCACACGCCCGATCTGAGATAGCAAACCCTTGCCAAAAATTTGATCTCCACCAACGTCGGGCTCGGGCTCGGGCTCGGGAGTGTGGGCGCCGCTTGCAGGCCATTACTATGACGCTGAACAGCCCCCCGACGAAGCGCAAAAGTTGCGAGATCTCTCTTTTTCGCACGCTCGCAAAATTCGCCCTCGCTCGCTCGTGCCAGGCTGCCTACCCTTTTCAAATTGGCAAACCTGTCCGCTGGTAGTAGGTAACCATCCATTCGAAATAATGCGCCTCGCCCCGGACACCATCCCGGTGCTCCCCGTGCATTCCGAACCCGCACCGGAAGAGGTCAAGGATGGATACGTTTCCAGCGATAGCTAAATACGTTTTGCCCTGCACCGAAGCCACCGGGTCGTGAAACATTAGAACCCAGCTATCGACGATGCCGTGGCTTTATGTACATTCCTTGCGATGTTTTTTTCCGTTTTTGTTTTTTTTGTTTGCTATGCTCTGCTTCTACTTTTTTCTACGTCCCTTTTTGCATCCCTCCCGCATGGCCCGTGGGCGCGGTTGCTATCGTCACTATCTGCATCGCTCTAGCGCATCCTGCTCGCAGCCACATCCGTTATCTTCTTCGTTAATGGGGTCCGGGAATAGGTTGATGTGAATGCGGCAAAACCGTACAGCAGCAGCAGTAGAAACATAGCACACAAGCACCGACACACAGATACATTTCATAACATAATGTGCATCATCACACGCCACTACTGGCACTGTTTAATAAATGCATTTCTTGGCATGCCGCGCACCTAGACGCATGTCACCGGGCTTTCGTGCACCTCCCGGGAACCGCTCCCGCTTCCGCGGTACGCGCGCTGATGATGAATGTTGTTTATTAGAAAAGATAGCATACCTCCGCAGACAGCATACACCTGCACCTGCACCGTTGAAAAATGTGTGTTACTGCACCGGGAGCATCGCAGTTGCGGTAGGGTTCGCTGAACAATCTTGTTACTGTGCGGTAGAAGCTCCTTTTGTTGGCCTTCTTTGATCGGCACTGTTTTGATGAACAGTTTCACAGTACCCACGTGACTGGATTGACGTCTTGCAATGGGCGTTGTGTGCTTACAATTACGTATACTTAAACAAAAAAAAACAAGTATTTTAATTCATAAAAAGTATTCATGGATGGAAGACATACAAAGGATGCACTGTGTAGTAAATTCTTAGAATGCTAAGTGCGCTCTGGTTTATTGTACTGTTCATATAAAGTATGCTGCACATCTTTTACGGATTTCACAGATAACCGTCATAGAGAGGCGTGAAATTTAGTGATGCCCACGCAGAAAAGAGATAACCACAAATTTTCCTGTTTTTCCCATTAGCTTTCTAACATTATTTAACGATAATCAACGGCATAACAACAATTCAAAGTTATAATTGACAAATCATTATTTTATGTCAAATTTTATATAAATATCAAATCAAATATACAAAATCATCTCTGTTAATCAATTACTTAATTATTGAAAATAGTTTTAATCTAGGTTTATGATTCAAAAAAGTTTATATCCACCATTCCAACGAAAACATATTTATAAAAAAGGATGAATAGAGAAGCATTGCACAAAAATTAAACTTTACCATCGTTCCTATAATTTCCACATTTCTGTTTTTTAATAAGCTACTTATCTCACAAATCCTACCCTTGTTGGCCACATCATGTTGGATGTTTTTTGTCCTGCATTGTCGACTTTGCTTGAGGTTCTGTAATTGATGTTTAAATTTTTAAAACTAGCGCTACAAACCTTCTTCTTTTCTATTCCAGAGAAATATTAGAAACTATTTTTTCAATTTTTATTTCGATTAGGATTTATTTTTAGATGCGATAATTATTGGATCCCTAACTATTTCTGCCATCAAGTGTCTCAATGTCAATGTTTCAGTGTAATGCCTCAAGTGAAAAAAATCTATGTTGATACTGATCAAGGTACAGATATTACAATAAGGAATATGTTCCGTATAAACGCCTTTGCTAGTAATTCTAATGTATCATCAGTTATTTATAAGTTTCTAAAACCGCTTACGAGCCCTAACCTCGAACGATTGGACGGCGGAATCAACGCTCAATGCTAACTTTCTGGAACAATTGCTTCTCATCTGACCAGTTGGTTCGCCAAAAGGACTTTCAGTGCTACGTAATTATTCTTTCTAGACATAACCAGCCTGTAGAAATATGAAGTCATCACACTGCTTATAGAACGTATAATTGTAGCGACGCTTGCATCATCCTTCTTCTCTCTCTATTTAAAGATCATTTGCGAAGTATTGCACGATTTGATACACTATTTTATCGCCAGCAGTCGATGACTATAACATCGTCACACTCCCAAATCTGATTTAACTTACAGTAGAAGGACTAGTGGAAGATTCCGCCACAGTCCCAATGAAAGGGTCATTGTTGTAAATGGAATATACTAAGAAATGCATTTAACAGCGTACGAAAATTTTTCACAAGCTGATATTTTCGTAAATAATATAAGACCGTCACTATGTCACTGGAAAATTATGTTTTTCAGTCCAGACATGTGCACATAAAAAATGTGTTATTATTTCACTGGTCAATAGTTCGTCACGGCTTTGCAATCGAACGGAATGGCAAGCAAATGAATGTGCAAAAAAGGATATTGCAACGCTAAAGCATGGCACGAAAAGACGCGATGGCAACAGCTTCCGTTTCGCGTCGCGAGAACTGTTGTCCCGTCCACCGGATGGGAGCACAACAAAACAAAGCAAAACCCTTAGCACAACTGTTATTTTTTCAGCGTTTTCCCGCACACCCCATCCTTGGAACATCCTTATCTTTCAATATGTTGCGAACGTATTTTTCAATATCGCATTACACACACAAATTGCTCGGAAATCGCATTGGATTTTATCTCCTCGTTTCGCCACATCGCCCAGAACCGCCTTCGCCCTTCGCCCCGGGGATAGGGATAGAAAAATACGTCCGCCCATCCGCCGGGGCGCGTCAAAACTGTTGCTGAGGTGGGGGGGAAAACAGGAGAGAGAGAGAGAAGAAAAAAAACTGTAGCTACAAACGGTATAAACGAACCCGCTCTAACAGATACCTCTCGCAATCTCTTACTTCTTTGCAGGGCCCAACCTACGTCATCGCTACCGGAACGAGGCTCGCTCGAGGTGGTTCGCTGCGGCGAAATTTAACATTTCAAAATGCTTCCAGCAAACGTAATGTCGTTCATGAAGAAGGTAGGTGGCCGGGTCGGGGCTGGATCGGGTGAAATCACTTTTATGCGCCTGCATAACGAACGAAAAATACAAAACGAGCACTCACATCAACGCACCGCCGCCCCAGAGCGGAAAAGCAAACATCACAATCTCGTCGCTCTAATCCGTGTGGGCCGTGCGTCCGTTCGGCGGTGGGCGGGCGGGGGCCCGTAATGCATCCCATGCCGCTTCCGGAGCATCTTCCTTGCTCATTTATGCAGCAAGTGCTTTTTCCGGCCCCAAACGGAAGCGGCAACCGGCGGCAGTAAATAGAGCACTGAAAAGCAGAGACTAAAAACTGTCAGTCGTCATCGTGATCGTGGTCCGAAACGGCGACGCATCGCCGGACGCCAGTGGCAGTGGGAGGCTAGCGCCGGGCGCACGAAAAAATAAAACAGTCCGTTCGCATAACGAACCGGCGAAACCAACGGACGCAACATTGCATAATTTAATTTGCATCCAAAAATTATTAGCCACATTGATGCCACTCTACCTAAGCAGTCCGCCATATTTGCGCTTACGTGGGGCGGGTATGTTAGGCGCCCCTAATGGTTTTGCTCGACAAGCCCGGAGAAAATTGTCTCAAACGAACGCTACTAAACCGAGCGTTCATTGCAAAGAAACAACCAACAAAAAAAAAAACGAAAAAATAAAAATTTAATTTCCATATCATCGCGTATTCCCGGTGGAGTAAAGTAATGTGCTGTTAGCTTGGGTACACATACTTGGTAGCTTATCAGGCGCCAAGCAAGCCGTTTGTGGACACAGCTGAAGGATTATTTTAAAAGGAATTCCACGCCCTCATGAGCGGAATTAACCCATTTCTCTGGCACCCAATGCCAGCGAAGGAGGAGAGATAAATAGTATGCCGTGCTTTTAATATAAAAATCTCTTCCCATGGTCGCTGGGAAGCACATCTGAAAAAAAATGCAGATAATGTAATGTGCTATCCTGTAACCTTCTTACGAAGACAAGTGTTGCGGAATATTTTTTTAAAATGTTTCGATTAAATAATGAAACTAAATTCAGATCATTACACACAAATGTAATGCATATGGTAAAAATAATGATTCCATTATTAACTGCATTTGTTTTCGTTTGAAATTTAAATCTAAAAATGGAAAATTTTCAAACATATCGTTAGGATTTTTGTAGATTTGTTTAATTCGATTTGATTTGATGATTGATTTGATTTGATTTTTGGACTGTCAAAATATTGTCATCGTTTCGTTTCGTTCCGTAAAAATGGCCGCTAAGGTCGCGTGCTGTTTATCGATAGCGCAAAATGGAACGCATCGAAACAATTGAATTTTAAGCGTTAAATGTGTCAAAAGTTCAATCTCGTTTTCTTTTCAAATTTAAATAAAAAAATAGAAAATTTTCAAACATATCAAACATAAAGAACGGTTGATTTTTTGGCATAACAAACAAATGAAATGCATTTCGTAAACACGGTAATGTTTATATAATTAGCTGTATTCGTCAAATATTGTTCTATATTGTAATTTAAACAGCAAAATGGAAAATATTCAAACATATCGTTGCTGAACGATGGATTTTTTGGACCGTAAAAATATTTCGATAGCTTGCGATAGTCCATATAAAAGCCGTGTGCTTTTTATAGCCAGTAAAAAAGCTCCAAAAGCTCAATATATAGATGTAATTTTTCAGCAGCACTTGTTGCGCGTCCCAAAGACATCGTTTTGCGCTTCTTTGATTTTCACGCAGTATAGTTTCCTATTTTTCCTTTCATACTATACACTGCAAATAATCATGTTTTTATTCCCCATGGATGTTTTGAGCATACCTTTCCTGCAAAGGAAACACTCGTCAGCGTTTCGCATCCTTCACAAGCTGCTGTTCATTGCCGCTACATCTTTACGCACCCAACACAACAATAGCATTTGCTCGAAGGCGCACGATTTTGCTTTTCCGTCGCAGCCAAGTGATCTGCTGTGCGAGCCATTTTCATTCCCACCGCTCGTCGCGCGAAGTGGGCATTCTTTTCCACCCATTAATTACACATCCCGTCCGTTCCTTCGTCCCGCCCGAATCCCGGCGTACGAAAGCAAACAAAAAGACACTGGGAATATTGGAACACAAAAACAAGCTCTACACACACGCACACACACACGCACGTAGATGGCAAAACAAAACAAACGGTTGCTAAAGAGCTACTTGCTGGGGTGGCTTCAAACTTTTCACTCACGGTAATCGCGAACGCACGGTGGCAGCACACGGGCGGATGGAAAAACAAAACATGGCGCTACTACATTTCCACGCTCGCATGCGTTCGGTGGAAAAATAAACATGCTGTGTTTCGAGGGCTGCGAGGGTTTGGAAGGATTATTGCGGTGCAGCTCGGCGCTGTAGTGACGCCATGGTACCAGTATGAACTTGGCTAGACCGGGCTACACCGGGCGAATCTATTCGCGAACTTCCTGCCGGGCGAAAGTACGGCGTAACACGCACGCAGAGGGCGTAACACACCCCAGGTGCCATTAGCGTGCAGTGCGGCCATCTTGTCGATGCTAAAATATTGTGTCAATAGGTAGTAATTTTAACTCCGTGCGCTCGCAGCCATTGTTTTCTTTTCGCTGCTGCTTCGCTGAAAGTCTTTGCGGACACACTGGGTTGGGGTATTGCTTTGATGTGCGCGGCATTAACCGAAGAAAGAAAAAAAACCCGGGCACTCGAGCCGCGCTTCCGATTGAAGATGTTCCAAGAAAGCGCGATCCAATTGCGTGCCGCGTGAGAGTGGATTTTAATATTGCGTCCATTTTATTCAAATGCCCCGGATAGGGGGAAGGGAGGAGGTGTGCGGTTGGGTGGCTTCCAGGGCCACCGTTTTAGCCTGGCCGTCTTTTATTGCACATAAAGTGATGGTCGGTTTGTTTTTTTTTTTTTTTTGACAAAACTACTCAAAACCGAGGCTGGGCTGGGGTGGACTGGGTTGGGTTCGCGTCCGTCACTGAGCATTATTAACGTGTGCGCCACCATTTGCAGATGGTCGCCACGGACGAGGCGTCACATCAGCAGCCATCGATGGAGAACACCGGCGCGTTCGGGAAGCTGAAGCAAACCCTCTCGACCTCGCTGCTGACCGCACAGGACAGAGGTGAGTTGGATTCTCCTTTTCTTTTTTTTTCGTTTTCGTAAACCTCCGATAAGTTAGCGCGTGTTTGACGACTGGACGTTTCCCAATCGTGTATCGCTAGTGAACAAAATGTCACCCCGGCCATCGTTGGTCCCGGATGCGACCGAAACCACACCCGACCACGAACCGTACAAGGAGCCGTCGGCGGCAAGCGAAAAAACATCCGGCGACGGTACGAAGTTCAACACACGCTCCGGCTCGTGCCGAATATGTCTGAAATCGTTCAAACCGAACGACTTCAAAAAGACGTGCGTCGAGTGCGATCAGAAGGTTTGCGAAGACTGTGCCAGCTACAGCAAGCTGCAGGACTCGGAGGATTCGGTGAGTTTTTTTTTTGTGGCTGAAAAGGGAACGTAGAAAGCACGAGAAAGGAAGTAAAAAAATATTCTGTTCTTTTGAACCGAACGACGCCTAATTGGAGTCGCCTTTGCTCGCTGATTGCTTGACTTTCTTTAATCAAGATGACGTTCGGTCCACCGTTTCCGACTCTCTCTCTCTCTCTCCGCCATCCAGGATCACTGGCGATGTAGTGTGTGCCGGCGAAAGATGGCGTCCCGTATCTGCATACCGCAGGAGTCGACCGACTCGGCGCTGGAGGTACCGGTGATGGAAACGCTGCAGCGCCGCCATTCGGACATCAAGCTCGGGTTCAACCAGCACCTGGACGATGGGAAGGGTTCGGCGCTGGCACCACCGCGCAGCCCCGAGCTGCGGCGCCATTCGGACGTGTCGCCGGCCTCGCTGAAGGAGCTGGAGAAGCTGAAGGGCGTACAGAACCCGAAGAACGATATGGACTGGCGCAAGGGGCACAGTGCCGCACCGAGTCGATCGTCCAGCCCGCCCGGCCGGAAGGAGATGGAGCTGGGGACGCCGCGCGTATTCTCGCGCCGCCCCTCGACCAAGATGTCGCGCCAGCGCAGCTACGACGACGAGTTCAAGACGATGAGCTCCGACACCAATCTGGCGGAGGCGGGCCTCAACCTGCCGCCGCCGATGCCGCGCCGCAAGTCGGCGTACGACGTGTACGCACCGGGCGTGCTGGTTAACGCGATGCAGTCGGTCAAGCTGGCGCCGGACGACTCGGAGAAGATCAGCACGTCGCGCCGGGCGTCGATGAAGATGATGGCGAACGATGGGGGCGAGTTCGGGGCGGACGACCACACGGTCGCGGACATGAAGGCTGCCGGACTGATCGTCGACGACGACCGGCGACACAAGCGGCGCGGATCGCAGCTGTAAGACGAGACGCTTCTCGAGCGCCCGTGGGCTAGGCTGCTCTCGAGCCGCTGCATGCTAGCAAACGCTGGCGAGCGACCTGTTCTGGACGTTTCATGCACTAACGAGTTTGTTCCCTCCCTTCTCCCTTGCAGACCCGACATACCGGCACTGAAAGACAAAACTGCCCAGAACACGGCGAACATATCAGTCTACCAGTGCCCGGCGTTGGAGGACTTGGAGGCTCCGAAGCGGCAGACCTCACTGGACGGGGAGGGCATTAAGATCGTGATACACGATGCCGATGCCGGACCGCTGTGTGCCGCGAAGCGAAGCGTCCTACTGCGGAGAGATCCCTCGGATAAGGCGCACCGAAGTAGGTTTTCCAACACGAAATCGCAGCACAAAGTCTTAGGAGTCTTCGGTACAAATCCGAGCGATCTCGATTCCCAATCTTTGACGATGCATAACCACCTCTGAAGAGTTACACACACCTCAGAGATCATTCTTATTCATTCGGTTTTCATCCCAACTTAAGATTACAAAGAGAAATGACAGAAAATTATTGAGTCACGAGTTATCAAAAACTTCTCAGGACTACTAACAAACTCGCTTTTACCCATTTTCGTTGAATCGGATCCGGTTCTGCGTCTAGATACAAGAGATTCTAAAAGCGATGTATCGGTTGATATTCTTCTTCCAACAATTGTGAGGTTTTTTTAAAGAGTTCCAAATACAATAAGTTTTTTTTTATAGTATGTTTAGAATGTGGCAGGTTTCAGTCGTACTTGTCAATGTTATCCATCGCTTGTACTCGTAAAAATAGTCGAAAATCTTCGAAAGCTCATGGATCTTGAACTTCTTACTCGAAAAAAAAAAATCACTAATCAGATTCAGAGAATTGGAAGCAAGCACTCATCGGCGTTCACTTTCTCAACTGATGATCCCTTTTTTCATGACACTAGCGCGTGGATTCGGAATGCGTGTGGTGGGTGGCAAGACCGGTACCGACGGTCGCCTGTTTGCCTACATCGTCTGGACGGTGCCGGGCGGCCCAGCCGAGAAGGGAGGTCTCCAGCAGGGCGACAAGGTATGCACGGTGGTAGCAATGATCACCCCGCACGTTTCTCCCGTTTGCCATGACTGATCGTCTGCCATCATTTGCACGCCGCACACAGATTCTGGAATGGTGCGGCACGTCGCTGACCGACCGCAGCTTCGAGGAAGTGTGCGCCATCATGGATCGCACCGGTGACACGGCGGAGCTGCTGGTTGAGCACGCGACCGACTTCAAGATGTGCGAGCTGCTGGACGAGGGCGGCATGGGCATGAACGTTGGCTCGGCGTACAGCAGCGGCAACTCGACACGAGCTTTACCGGACACTAACGTGCACAACCTCGCGTCAGGTGAGCAAACGCGCTTCTCTATCGCACTCCTTCCCCCGCTCACGACGCTTTCCCCGATTTCGAATTGCATTGCAGAGAGTGAATCAACCGTGGACAAATCGCCCTCGTCGCCGACCAGACGCAAATTGCCTAAAACACCGGTATAAATCTATCCATACGTTACCTTTTTCTACCCAGTTGGTGCGCGTTGCACACGTAGGCAAATGCTCATTTGCAAGCTACCGCTGAGACAAGCTACTGCTGACGGTGGAGAGGGGAGAAAGGGGCAGGGGGGGAGGAGCAAAAGCGGGAGAGAAAATATCCTACCAAATAAAAGTAAACTAGCATTATTTAATCGTTTACGTTAGCAGAAGTAGAAGAGTAGTGCATAGAAGGAGCAACACTTGCGCGTAAAACATGACCACCTTTCTGAAGACTTCGCAGCAGCAAACGTTTAAAACCGCAACAAATGCACACACTTAGCATCATGTCGCCTAATGCAAATCGTGCCCGTTTCTCTGTTCTTGATCGGATCCCGTGTCTGCGGGGCATGATTCTGTTTCACGTTTTCTCGCACACAATAGTGCGGAACACGTGCTCGATGATTGATGAAACTAAAAACAGTAGCGCTTTCGAACACACAATCGGGTCTGCTCTCGTCTTTACTGCATTGTTTATAGCGTATACACGTAATTTAAAAAAAGAGA
>JXXA01016069.1:0-12684 GCA_000956255.1 Anopheles punctulatus
CCCTCTTCTCCCCCCTAACCGCAACACCCATGACCACAGCAACCGTGCAAGGGAGCGGGGAAAATCGTTTCGTTTGCCATCTGCTGCGGTGCCCACTTCAGATCGCTCTCATTTTTTCCCTTTGATATCATCCCAAGCGATTCCGCGAATTCTCCACACGCGGAGGAGGGCTGATGTATAAATAAAAAATAAAAAAAAATGTGCAGAAAATAGCATTAAAACAACCGCACTCAAACGCACACCGTTCGCAGTCGGATCGGATCTAAATATAGCTCGGCCGGCCCGCACGCGGCAACCTTCACCGTGCGCTTGATTCATGACGTATCGGCGTCTCGATTAACTAGCCACTACCGATGCCAGCGTCGGTGTGCGGCTTAAGCCGTCAGTAAATCAGTTTCGGTTCATCACGCTTCACAACGCGGTACGCGGTTGTAGACGCGGCGAGCCCTCGTCTACCTTCCCTAGAAAACTTACAAGACGGAAGTGCCCTTGCTGGCTGCCGGGGTGGCTTTTCCTGCGGCACGGAATGGATGGGCGCGAAAAATTGTCTTGTTCGTCAACGTCCCCGCTCGTGTGCGCTGCGCGATCGAAGTTCAGTTTTCCGCGCTCGCCTACTACGGGCGCTGTGAAGTGGAAGAAGAGGCGGGAAATCATTTAGGCCAAGTTTAGCCGACAGCGTGGCCCGGTGGTGGTGGTTTAGATCGCGATGATGTACGCGCGCGCGAAACAAAGAAGGAAAACAAAGAGCGCCGATGATGAGTTTCCTTTTGCTTTGTGTGCGGTGCGTGAGCGATGTGCCGATCTTGAGCGGTCTCACCATTTTGCACGCATCACTCAACGAACCGCGGTTGAACGGTCGATCTCGAGCCTGAGTGCGTAGACGCACTTTTCCTTCCGCACTATTCTTTCTGCATGCTCGATCGTATGCTCCGTTTTTACGAGACAAGCGTAAATGTCAACGGGTAAGTGCGTCGAAGCGGATAGTGCGACTTTATTGGGACAGTTGTACATTAACGCGTTCGAACAACTTTATTTACAAGGCACGCCGACATGAGCCGCGGCAAGTGTGTCTGTTAATTCCGGCAAAAAGATAAGCAATGGTGCTTTGCTTCAGTCTATATTCCAGCAAGCGAGAATAAAGGAGGAGTAGAAGCGCATTCGGAAGAAAATATATCAGCAGAAGACTTACGGAACAATGAATTGGGTTGACTGGAAGAAATTTAAAACAATATATGTGTTTATATTCTTCCACCGAGCTTTTAAAAATGATGCTTAAACCCCACAATGACTGCGTTGTTTTTCTGACGCTTTAAATGTTCATCTTTAGTGCCATTTGCAAATTCCAAAATAAATGGAAAAAAGTTCGTTCGCATTACTTGCCATGTGACACCAAATGACGTCGGCTTAGGAGAGCAAGTACACACGTACCGAGGAAAAAACCTAACCCCATCAGGGCACCGCAACAAAACAAACGACGTGTTACTCCCGCTGACGCGCTCGGTTTCGGTGGCATACAAGTCGCGGCCGTCCATCTTCGCCAACTGTCAGGTCGTCCGTCAGTCAGTTACCACAGCCAACCGGGCAGGAATCATGACCGCGCCGGTATGATTGCTGCTTCCGACACGCACTTCCCGCGCACGAGCGCAGTCAAATTTCGCTTTTTCCCGTTGCGCCAGGTGTTGATTAATAGCCTTTGTCTTTGAAAGATCACGACGGTAAGCGAAAAACGTCGACGGTTATGGCGGCGATGACGACGATGATGATGATGATGATCGACGGCGTTGGTTGTGTTGTGCTGTTGGAGAGGAAAATTTTTAACCCAACCGGAGAAAAACAAACAACATTCTTGTGCTGTGGGCTATGCGGTGCTGGTTGATGTGGATTGCAGATAGTTTTCTTTGTTTACAGTAGGAATGCTGGATTCATGCAGAGAGAGATAGATAGAGAGAGAGAGAGAGAGAGAGAGAGAGAGCGTAGAATCGCTTCATATAAAGCGGAATGTTTCAATTAATCCATGTGAGCAATAAAATGCACAATTCACTGAAATGTGATCCAGCGGTATTTGTAGTGACAAATATGGTGTTCCGTGAGATTCCATACGAGCTCCTGACAGGTTGATTGTTGCTTTTCCATACAAAGAACATTCAACTCGTTGCTGAAGTCTGATCTTTCGGAATTCCCTTGGAGCAACTAAGAAGAAGTTAGTAAAATGGCATAAATTATTGATGAAGTACGCTTCCAAGTGACTCATCGCCTACTACAATAGTTCTTGTCTGACAGTTTTGTTCAGGACCATTCAACAGAGCTTACAAAGAGGAGTTTGCTTCCTTTTCCCCATGTCTTTATTCTTCTTAATATTTCTTAGTACAGTTTTCACAATTCTTTTACTAGCATGAAAATAATAAACACCTTTAATGCACTCCATTTCGCTCACTTAATCATTCACGCTTTCCATCTTCTCTTGCAACTCGTGCAAGAAATAACTCGACCAACTTATTGCGACTTTGAAGCTAGCTGATTTATGCACCACCGTCAACGAGTTCACTTTCCCACCATGCTTCCACCGTCATAAGCCGCACACCGGCCTTAAATTTATATCCTTCCAGCCGCAGATCGCAGCTGGGTGAAGAATTTTCTCGCCTCGCCAGTCACAAACAACAGGTGTCGTTTCCGGACGACTTGGAAAGGTAAACAGACGGACTCGCACCACAACAACCTATCGCTTCCCGAATCGAAGGACGTGAAACGTTTATTCGTGGGAAAAAATAAATGATGTGACGTCACATGTGACGGTGTATGATGGTAGTATGAAACATTTTCCCGTCTCGCCTCGAACCGACAGAAGATTTCGATATTATTACTTCAATTCGTGATAACAAATTTTCATTCCGAACCCGTGGAGCAGGCGGTAATCGTTAGCAGGAAAAGATCAATGATCGCTCCGCCCGGTGTATGCCGATGTCGCCCATTAGGCTGGCAGGCAGGCAGCTATTTATAAAAATAATTTCACGTATTACCCGTTCGGCCGCCTTTTTCCACTCCATTTTGCTCCACACAGTCAGCACGAGTGCGCTCTGTCACTGTCGTCAACATCGTCATGATGTCCGATGTTATGAACCGGCTCGGATTTAGGCCATCATTGTGCGAAGGGGAAAATGGGCAGACTTACTGGTGGATGGTCCTGCGATGAAGCAGCCAAACGAAGGACCGTTCGGGTTTCGATAGTGTGTGCGTTTTTTTTTTTTTTTTAATGCTTGCCGGGGATTGCTCGCTTGCTCTTCTCCACCGGTACGAGCAGAACCATTGGTCCAAGCACTGACAGCTGACCCAATTCGTCCTGTAGCGACTTGATGCTGCGACCGTGGACGATGCGAGCGTCAGACATCCAGAGCCAGCTTAGGCGGGCACGGGTACTTAGTTAGCCGGCAGCAACATCGTAACGAGACTGTTTGCCCACCGCGAAACACGCTGATGCTGAGGCGTACCACAAACAAGCGCTAAGCCGAAAGAATGAAGCTCCTTTTTGCAAGATTAAACATGGACCAGTGGCGTTTTTTTCGTTTTTTACTTTTGCAAGCCAGCTTTTGCCGTGCCCGCACTTTGAGCGCTCATCTTCACTGCTACGAGCACACATTGGATCTCATTAGAACTCGGTGCGGCGATGATTATGATTTTGCATTATCCGCCTGATAAACACGCCGGTGTTCTGATGCTCCGTGCGTACTGTTTGTGCTGATAGTCAGAAAAATTAATGACGCTAATATTGCGCTTCAGCGCGTCGTGGTTTCGGATGCCAGGAAGGAGTGCCCTTACGGGATGGTGAATTCCCAACATTCTCGGCCGTGACGTGCGGCGTCACTTATTCTTCATCAGCCAATTATGGTGCGGTGAGGTCGAAGAGCACAAGCAGCCTTTGAAGTACGGGGAAGGTGGATGACGTTCATGCATTGCAATGAGCGTGAGGTTGCCGTACATCAGTACGGTTGACGTCGTAATCTGCCCCTTGAAGGTGAATATTCTCCAGCGGAGAAATATTCCATGCATGATGAAGGTACGAAATGTATTCCCAAAATAGAAATGCCACAAGAAGATTGCGGAGAATTTGTTCTTCAAACAACATTCAATCAATTTTTATGCACACTTTAGATAGTATGACGTATGTTATGACGAATACCGAAATGAGCAAAGGCAGCTATAATATTTACGTATTTACTTGTGCTTGAAATTCCTGCCGTACTCCAATGTTTCCATCGGAGCTTTCCACAAGGACACGGATCAACGAACTCGAAGTGCGTGACGTGCTCCCATCAGCAAACAGTTTACTTAGACTAACAACACGCATAACTCAAAACGATATGCTGAAATAGCGCTTTCCCCAAACATCGACCACACTCGCTGCAGGTCGCAGGAGATTGCATTCAATCAAAGGTCCTGATCCTATTACAACGTACCGAAGGCATTCCTAAAAAGGACACCACGCATCAGCAGACATTACGATATACGCTTTCTTGCGTTTGCGTTTTGCCGATTTATTCACCATCGCATGGGCTTGCGGAAGGCCTGTGGGGTAATTGAGTTCGGCGTGAAATCACGGAAACAAGGAAACGATCTAATCATCCGTCTTTTCGACGCTCTCCGCTTCTTTAAGCTGACTTCCTTGCCCGCCCCAGGCCGCGCTAGGCTTGGGAGTAAAGTAAATTCTTATGTCACCGATCTCACCACAAACACCGCGAAGGTAAGATTGGCAAACGTTTTCACCGTGCGATATGTTGTTTTCTGTTTCGCAGCACCAATAGCGACGGGAAAAATGGGCAGAAACGGAACGACGGTTTTTTGGGACTATTTTTAGCTCGCACGACACAGCGCACACCACAACCCCGGTGGCGGACGATGCCAAAACAATCATATTTTATTGCCGCCGATTTTCCTCGCCCGCTCGGAAGCTTTTCTCACGGGCAAAAAATCGGCACAACCGTTTCGGTTTTATTTTCTGCAAACGAATTCGGAAGGGCTTGTGCGTTTGTGTGTATGTGTCTTTAGGTGGGTAGCTCTTGACAGAAGAAATATAAACAAAGCAACCGGCGAAGGGTTTGCAGAAAAGGGAAACAAACGATCGTAGTGAAGTAATATATGACCAGAATCACCGTCCGCGTACACCCCGCGCATAAACCACATAACATAAGACCCAAATTAATACCAATGGAAGAGTACTCGAGCGGCTCGGTGATGTACGAGTAGTGTCGAGAATGAAACTCGAAGATTCGAAGGACCCGGTGGTTTCCATCGGCTTATCGGATCTCGTTACATTTCTGCTCTGAAACAAAAGCGCGATACACTAGATGGGACCACAATCGGGTTTCTTTGATGATGGTTTATTTAAAATACTTCAGATGTGATTATGTGCACAAATCTCTGTGATGTTTTATTAAATGATTTCCTTTTTAAGATCGAATTCATGTTCAATAACTCACTTATCATAAACGTGTACCACATTCCAACCTCCACCATACGGTAGTGTCCGAATTTTCAACCATCACATGACCTTTCTGGACCGAGAAACAAGACACTCTAATCTATTTCTCCACTGTCGCCCCTTGATGGTAATAAAGGGAGATGAACGTGTTTGTTCCCCTGTGCGTGATGTTGCTGCTTTGGGAGACAAGGTGGCTTAGAGAATATGACAACTAATTTAACCCATTCGGAGCATTTCTCTCGGACCCAAAGGATCCCCGTCGCAATGTGGTTAGAAGTTTGCGGATTTTTCGATGTGTCTCGGTGCTAGCAGGCTGCGGAAGAAGCTGCAGCGCATTGCAACAGTACTAGCATACAAATTACCCACTAACTATGAGTAATGACTATGGGCTCAATTAGTGGTGACCCCGTCGTTTCTCAAGCTCACCATAACTAGGAACTCTGTGCAGTCTCCGCAAGCTGGACACAGTCCGCCGGACAAAAAGACACACCAAAGTAAAAAGCTACATCTACGTAAAGAGAATTCAACCAGAACTTTCACTCACACACACACATAGCCAGACAGACTGGACAGTGTACGTGATGGGGTTGTACAAAAGTTGCAGTTGCTCTCGATTCATCAGTGTTAGTGCTTTCGTGTGCTTTGTACGAGACTGCTCCTATCAAGATCCTTCAACGGCGTCCTGATGAGGCCGCGGACCATCAGGACATAAATCATTCTGATAAAACAGCTTGATTTTTTCTCCGTTTTCGCAACACATCTGCCACAATCCAAAGCGCGCGCGCTTTCTCCCTCCTCCTTCTCTTTCTGCATCATAGGAGGGCTGAAAAAAGTGCACGAAAGTGACGAATAATTATCACAAAATCTAATAAGCACCATTTGGTGGTACCACTTCACCAGGATGCAAAGTGTTGATGAATGGTTTGACCTCTTTTGTGTTTCCCCCCGCTTCATTTTCCATTAACGCCTCATTGTGAGTTCCTGCTAATTTGTGAAAAACACTGCACGTGTTACCGCACAGGAGCGTGGAAAATTGTTTCATTATTTAAAAAAATACTTGAAATGAAATTACTACGAGGTTATCCGCGGTGGGATTGAATCACCGCACCAAGGATATCCCGAGAACTGTCAGATTGCGTTTCGCATCCTCACGCGGAAGCACCAATGACCACCGAGGCATCTGACCGGAATATGTGTCGATATGTGTGTCAACGATCTCGTGCCGTCTGCCATATCGTTCGCCACCGAGTCGTTGTGGCAATGTGGAACGCTTTCGATGCGAATTGTCCTGGATTCGTTCGCCCCAGTGCGTCCACCCGGTGCTCGGGATCATTTGGAGCGTGCTCCAGAAAAGACGGGAAGCACTTCGGTCCCGTATCCCGCTTGCCGTATCCTCCTGTCGGGGGAATACGATCAAGGTTATGTGGGACCGTACCGACGTCGGGTGCGCTATTTTCTGCAATTGGTGCTGCAATCCCCCTCCCGAGCGTATTGGAGAAGGAGCATTCGGTCGGGGTTGAAGGAGATGGTGGTTTTATTAGCTTGTATTGGCCCATGTGGTCCGATCCCGATGGGTGAGCATTATTGCCGTCGAGAACATGACACTTCCTTCAAATTGATGAAGTGCAAGCGCGTATCCTTTGCGGTGACCTCAAACGCGGCGAAACTCTCGTGCCAGTGTCATTAACCGACCGATGCAGCGATGGCGGGGTCGCATTGTATTTTGACACAGCGGTTATAAACGTTACGCCTTTGGCTTTTGTTCTAATTGTGCGCCCGAGGGTTGTGTGTAATTTGGCGAATTTAGTATCTAGTCCAGAATGTCACACGGATAGGTTTCTAGTTTCTACTTCCTGTTTTTTATTGCACAAAGGGTAATTAAATTTCTAGCTGGAATCCTTCACTAACATCGAAGGTTCGAGTTCATTAACTCATTTATAGCGAAACCGTAACTTAACAAGCGCTTAATTAAAATTCTATTTTTATGCCTCTACCCCAAGCTCTTGTCCTAAATTCACGATGATTAAAGCGTATATAACATAATTGATTTCTTCATCCCATGTTCTGAGTATTCTGAGGTGCAATGATTCAACAGGCGTTGTGTAAACGAAACAACATGGAACTTTCCGGTCATATCTTCCTGGCCGAGCACCGGCAGCAACACCTCGTCCGCTTGTCGGGATGATATCGATCTAAACGCAGAAACAAACGGTGGTGGGGGGATGGTGGCAGTTTGCTTGCTTGCTTGCCTGCTTGCTGTCGTCAATTATGTAAATTGTGCAATCCATTAATTCCCAATCGATACAGGAAACCACTGACCACGGCAGCGTAAGGCCCGGTACGGCGAGTACGGGGAAGGGTCGTGCGTCAAATTGAGGCTTAATTGAGGTAAACCAGAAACATCCAAGCGTGATGCTTTGATACGAAATGATAGAACGTTTTGTGTTTAACCTAATTTAAAGTAATATGAAACAAATAGCCGATCGATAGGCTGAAGATAGCCACATACTCTTAGAGTAATGTAAAGATCACACATTACATAGGAAGTTTGATGGAAGATATGCTGGAAGGGTGATTAAAATCAGTACCGTATTTGAACGATGGACACAGGAATCTGATACTCTTCATTCCTTATCTTCCCTCATCAAAATTGTTGGCTTTTGTTCAAAATTGTTTCGGAAGACATACCGACTCAGCCGATACAAGAAAAAACTTCAAAGAAAATACCAAATCAAAGGAGCAGCGAGCTATGACTTGTAAATGTTTAAAGATACTAGTTTCAAAGTTCTGAGGCTTTCCCTCTTACAACCAAAGGTAAACGTACCGGCAGAAAATAGACCATTCCATGAGAAGGTGTTTGATGTACGAATGTTATTATTTCCCATTCATACTAAGCTCTCTAGAAATGGAAGCTTAATGAAAGCTTTGACGCTTGTCATCTACGCGAATACCCTACAGAAATGTGTATGGAAATCGTTCAAACCGGTATAAGTATGTTTATTCTGGAACGATGCTCTTTGGTTTCAAAGAAGCTTATAGTGACGATGATTCATTATTGAATGGAATAATTTACAAAAAAATTACCACCAGCTATCCAGCCACTTTCGTCCCACAGTACATACCACATATGCCACTCCAACCAAAGCGGGATAAAATTATCTAAAGCTCAAACACTTCGACAATGCACACGCGCCTGAAAGTGTTCCATTCGCTTGTAAGGATTAATATAAAGATCGCACACCCGGATGCCGTCCGGTAGCCTCGTTTTGTGAGCACGTGTTTCAAAACGGTGCCCAGTGTTCGCACATCTTCTCCACACAACCCACCCTTACTCCCTCTTTGTTGCCGAACGATCCTCCAACCCCTGGTAATCACCATATTATCACCGCCGGTGGCATTGCCAGTGGATGTATTTTTATCATGCTTCCCTTGCCTATCGAGGCCAGCAATCAAAAACCCACGGCATGTGCGTGCGTGCCATGTTAAAGCTAGGCGTCCCATCGCTCCAGTTGTTTTAGAATACGGGAACTGATTTTCTCAACACGGCGAATTCCAAAGGCAACTATTTTGAAAGCTCACAGGCACGGAATGGGTACGGCTTTACGGTGTGCTGGGGCTGTTCGTGCTGGTACACGTGTACACGATGATTCGATGTTTGCCGCTGATTTGTTGCTATCGCTTCCCACACCATGCCTTGTCTTGCCCGATGTTCACACGCCGGGACGGTCGCGCGTAAGGAAAGCGGTCGCTGCGGTTCTGCAGTTACAGGTTAGATTTAGTTGGCAAACGCGTATTGTTAGAAGCAGGGATTGAAGATTGACGCCAGTAGCTCGGACTTCGGGGTATGTTACGGGATAATTGGTTTGTGGGAGACTCAAACACGATCCCTTATCTACGTCAACGAGCCACTCAGAGTGGGGCTCGGGGTGAATTCCTTGCAAATTTCAGGAGCCGGTTGGAATCATGTCATGATTGCATGCGGGTGATGCGTTTGTTTGTACACACGGTTGAGAAGGGTTCGGAGCTGCATAATTTGCTTCGCTTCTCGTTAGTACCTAAGAATAGTACTGTTTTATGACGGGACATTCGCGTGCGATAAGCAGTAGTAGAAACATGTTGTAGAACAATTGCTATCGGGCAACTGCGTCCGGAACGCTAGATCCCGATAAGGATTTATAATGACGAAGTTAAATGTGTTTATGGTATTTTGCCACAATTTTCCTCTACCCCGTGATTAAAATATGCAAATCGAGTTCATGAAGTCAACCAGGATTAAAAGTTGCACTGATAGCCCACTCGTTAGTTACAAAAGTGTAGCGACATTTTCATCTGGCATGAACTCTATTATTACTGGTTTTTCAATCAACCCAGACAAAGCCTCATAAATCGAAAATTCAAACGCAAAGCTATCAACGTAGACGCTAAACAAATTTCGCAATTATGCCCTTAAATAAAACTTTCTTAACAATAGATTATTGTGCTCAGCATAAAATATTAAATAACTCATTGCGTGATGTTTAGTCCATGAAATCCTATCCCAGCCATGCTACACTCGATCCGCCTGCTCGAGCATTTCCATCACATAATTTATTACACCACCAGCGACAACAAAACCGAGCGCATTATTATGTCTCCAAATCCTCCAATAAAGCGGGCCCGGTTTTCCACCCAAGCAGCGGTGAAAGTAAATCAGATCTATTTTGAGTTTACGATCGTTTACACGGATGACGCAAAGCTTCACAAGCTACTGGAACCGGATTGCATGACTGTTCGTGATAACGACGGCCCCAGCAGCCCCAGCCGCGGATAAATGTGGTGGAAAATTTTTCCGCAAAAAAAAAAGTTCTACAAAGTGCGCATTGTTCTCGGTACGATGGCGGTGGGAAATCTGTTTCCTCGTGAGTGATTATAAAATGCACGAGATGGAGGAGGCCTGACGATGCTCGTGATAGCGTTAATCAATATTGATGGGTGCATAAATTGTGATGCGAATGATAAGACGGCTGAACTGGAGCCGGAATTCCGTTTAGCCGTCAGTGTCTGGTTAAAGATGCTTAATGACTGTACGTATGCGTAGCCGCTTGGCTTGAACCGAGTTGTGCGTAATGGAAAACGTGACGCAATAACAACATTGCTTGCCACACGATAGCCGATGGATGTAAATAAATAAAATAAAGGAAATAAACAAACGGTGTTTCAATTGAAAATTAGCATAAATAACTATTCCAGCTATTTTTAACCAACTCCATTCTAATCTCATTACGACCCATATACGTCCGGCCAGCGGAATTAGGTTATCCGTGCGAACCGGAAAAACCAAAATTAAACCGCTAACGCAAAACCGCAACCGTTTCGGGGATTTTTCATTCATTGCAACCGCAAACAAAGCAACGGAAGCAAACGGAAAAAGAAAGTGATGGAAATTTTCCGAACCCTCGCCGCCTTTCTCGTGGCAAACGACTGCTAGATAAAAACGGAAAACAAAACATGGCAACCGCATTCCAACTGGGAGGCGCGAAATTAATGCAAACCTGGGGTGGCGTGTGCTATCCCACCCCGACTCCTGTTCCATCTGAGGCTTTTACCGGTGTATAATCTAACCGCATGTTTTGGTTTCCACCGGTAGTGTGCAGTTTTCCTGCTTCGTTGGTTTTCGTTGGGAAAACCCGATCGTGTGGTGGTGCTCGACGCTCGACGGAACGCGTATCTGTGTCGAAATGCTGCGTTGATTTGAAGTGATGCCCTTGATTAATCGTACGGTAGTGCTTGATTGGCGAAATTGATTTCCGTCTGTAGTTGCGGTTTCGCAGGAACGTGTAATTGAGGAGTGATTGAGAGATTTCTTTTGATTTGAGGAGAACATCCATCGGACGCAGTTTAAAGATTAGCAAAACAAATGGTTCATAATAGACCGACAAATTCAAAAAATTGAAGAGGATTAATAATAAGTTTTACATTACACCAATGAAAAATCGCTTCCAAGCCGCTTGAAATACCTCGTCAACCGTGTTCCCACGGACTTTGTGAATCCCAAAACGCATGCCAATGTCGGCCGACGTCCTCTAGCGCGCCGCGAGGACAGTAATTTTCCTAACCGGTTTTTCTTCATCCATCCCTATCTCGCAAATATTGCGAACCAATCTCGCAATGCAAAACATCGGCCTTTGGGGCCCTGGTGAGGTACGAAGAATGAGGAAGAAATTCGCTCGTCCCTCGGTGCGATGCGAAATTAAAGTAAATCATCTGCGCCGCAGCACGGGCGGCACCAATAACACCATAAAAAAACCGAACATGTGACCGGCGATTTGAATTCCGCGTGTGCAGAAGAGAGGTGTGTGGCCGAGGTCGAACTCCAGAAAACAGGTTTCAACAACGCCGCGTTTTCGGTACACGCGAAGATCGATTGACGCAATGTAGCGAGCGGTATGATCGGCTTAATGACTCATGCCGATAGGAGGTGCCACACTCAATAGGAAAAGATTAAGAGTTTGAACTCTCGCCGGGCTTAGAACGGTTTCATTTCGTTCAGCTAAGCTCGGCAGTTTGTTCACACCGGGCCAAGAACACTGTCCGCAACGCAAGAGCAAACGTTCAACGCCCAACGCGCAAAGAAGGCAACGACACGTTCTTCGGGTGGAATGTAAGCTTGCACCACAGCCCCCACAGTACGCTCGTGAAGTCGCTTCCCTCCGCCAGGTCATGTGACTTTTCGGTGGCTGGTGTCTTTATTCCTCGCAGCCGCTCGCCTTCCCCTCGAAATACCCGCACGGAAACCTTTCCAGAACAGGTTTCGTTCCCCGTCCCAAGCAGGTTTTACGGTTAAGGGGTCATCACCGAAAGCAGCATTTTTGGCAGCAACCTCTAGATTCTGTGCCTCCACGTGCGTCTTCGGCGTGCCTCCTCGTGCCCGGGTGCGTCGGATGCCGAATGACGCCCGCTAACGATCGCCTGAGTCACATGACACGGGCCTCCAGCCCGATTGGGAACAACACAAGCCGCGTCCCATTACCGTCGGTCACATGATTCGAACACCGACTGACGGGAGATCCGATCCCCCATCCGATGAGTCATCGTGACGAACATCAATGTCACTGTTGGAGCGGCGAAGCATAATGATCCGAATCCGAAAGAACCCAAGGAACCGGTTCGAAAGCGGACTGCGAATGTGATGAATAAATTGATTGGCAAAAGGATGCATTATTATTCTTTTC
>JXXA01016079.1:0-16031 GCA_000956255.1 Anopheles punctulatus
CCCCCAAACACACACGCACACACGTACACACAAACACACACAGCATTGAGCGGTCATGATTAAAAGTTATCACTAACTGGATCTTAAAATCACTAACTGGAAAAGTAAAATGCAATGTTGCAGGGAATGACACGACGAACATGAATAGTCTCCATTATTGGCAACAGCCAAGCGGAGGATCGTGAATGGAGGAATGTTTTCGATTTAAAATACTTTAGAAGACAGCTAAAGTAGCTAACAATTGTCTACAACATAGAACACAGATAGTACATAGAAGCGCAACTTGTGTTTGGACAGCTCTGCGGAGTAGCTTTCTCTGCGCTACTTCTTCAGTGTCGGACAAGTGGTCAACCGAAATTAATGAGGTATTGTTCATGGTTCGTGCTTCAGCTTCATGTGTCGCTTGAGATTAGCAGTGCGCGATAGTATCGCCCCGCATATTTTACACTCGGTACGTCCACTGTGGATGTGACGGTGCATGTTTAGCGATTTCCACGTGCAGAAACTCTTGTCACATTCGCGGCATTTGAACTTTTTCTCACCCGTGGAACCGGTGGCTTTCGGTTTCGTTTCCTTGGGCTGCTCGTCCACCGGAAACATCCCATTCACGCCCATATCTTCGGTCTCCATCTCAAAGCTACCCTCCTCGATGGGTTCGTCAGAGTCGGAATGGTCGGGAAGATCGTCGCAGGCCAATTCGTAGGATTCGGGTTGCGTGTACGAGCCGCTGTCGGCGCTGGTGGTGGCCGTCGCCGTGTCCACCGTTGTCGTTGTCGTAGCCGTCGTCGTTATGCCATCGTTTACGTTTATATACTCCGTCATGTGTAGCTTCATGTCTGCATTTTGCAATTCCGCGTACGTTGCGTCCTGCTCGTGGTCTTGCGTCGTTTGCTGATACATTTCCATACCGTCGTTGGACTGTCCACCGGTGGTGGTGGCAATTTCATCCGTAGCAAAGCTGGCGGATCCTGCTGATGGTACGATTCTAGCTGCAGACGTGTTTGGAAGCGTTTCTTTTTGCTTCGGCATGTGTTTCACACGATTCATCTGTGCTGACGAGACCACACTATCGACCAGATCCTGGAGCGCAGTGGACGACTGGTTGTTTACATCCAACTGGGATGGTGAATTTTCCATACCGAGTCGTTGCCCAATCGTTGTGATGGCGATTGTGTGTCCTGATTTTAGCTGAAACCTATGCTGCTGGTGTATCGGTGCCTGCGTTGTGGACAGCATTTGTTGTACCGGTGTTGATTGTGGCTGTGAAAATGTTTGGGAGTTTCGTTGCTGGTGCTGTAGCAGTTGGTTTGTTTGTGGAATTACGGATTGCTGTATTTGTTCCGCTTCAACCTTTACTTGCGACACCATGGGTGAACTTGTCGGAAGCGTGATGAATACGGACTGTGGTGTGGTGATCGTTGCGCTGTTCATATTTTGCGATTGTGTCTGCAGAATCTGTTGCGCCAACGTCGATGTTGGCTGGGCTTGGACAGCACTGAGCATCTGCTGCGGATCTGTGATCCCGGTTTCGGCAAGACCCCGAACCGACAGCATTTCCGCCGTGCGAAGGAATGATTGTAGCGAATCCTGCAGCACGTTCACCTCACCACGATACATAAATTCCACCAGCGAGACCAGATCTGAGTGGCGGACGTTCTTGAAAATGATGACCGGATGCTGGCACGGATTCTCCTTGAAAATATCCTTAAAATAACTGCTGCAAGCCGATAGTAACATCTTGTGGGCGCGAATTCTGCGACCCTCGCAGTAGAGAGTCACATCCACGAGATCCTCCTCGTATCGCAACGAATCGAAGGCCCCACCGATGTACGTGGAATAGTCGTTCCATCGGAGGGAAAATGCCTGTTGGTTAGACATGTTGGCCACAATGCAATATAACACCTCTTCTGCGTTATAAACTTTATCAGAGCGCCAACTTGGGACAAACACCTATCAACAAACGAAAACCACAGCAAAACCAAACACTTGCTCCATTTCTATTTCATGCAGTGGGTGAGCTTGCGGACATGGTCGAATGACATGGTCATGGTAAAAAAAATGATATTTTTTGTATTTTATAAAAGAGGTGAAATGTGCGGCAGTGTGGTAGATTTTTTGGTTTTTTATTTAATAACCTTTTAAAACTGTAAGATTTCAGTTGATTTATCAATTTTCTATGTACCTGTAAAGTAAACCCGGAACGCAAACAGTCCGAGACGTCAAAATTGCGATTTTTTCAATCCAACTTGCACTATAGTTCCGACACAGCAAGTGCACATCACTAGCAGTTTGTTTGGTTCATCGGCGGTACGCGTGCTAAGGATTGTTGTTGCTGCCAGCATTTCGTAAAAAAGCCGCTCAAATAACTGCAATACGATGGATGATGACGCAGAAACCTACAAATTGTGGCGTATTCGTAAGACGGTGATGCAGCTAAGCCACGATCGGGGTTACCTGGTCACGCAAGATGAATTGGATCAAACGCTGGAACAGTTCAAGGAGCAGTTTGGTGACAAGCCAAGGTGGGTATGGCGCTGCTTCCCTGCAGGGAGTGCAAATCTAATGTGTGGTTCTTTGCATTGTTCACCATCCGTATCATTTTGTAGCGAAAAACGACCGGCCCGTTCCGATCTGATCGTACTGGTGGCACACAACGATGATCCTACGGATCAGATGTTTGTTTTCTTCCCGGATGAGCCGAAAATTGGAATCAAGACGATCAAAACGTACTGCACTCGCATGCAGGAAGAGAACATCCACCGCGCTATCGTCGTCGTGCAAGCTGGTATGACTCCGTCGGCGAAGCAATCACTAGTCGATATGGCACCGAAGTATATTTTGGAACAATTCCTTGAATCGGAGCTGCTGATTAACATTACGGAACACGAGCTCGTCCCGGAGCATGTGGTCATGACACCGGAGGAAAAACAGGAGCTACTGGCCCGGTACAAGCTGAAGGAGAACATGCTGATGAGGATACAGGCCGGCGATCCCGTGGCGCGATACTTTGGCCTGAAGCGCGGTCAAGTGGTCAAAATTATCCGCCCATCGGAAACGGCTGGACGATACATCTCCTATCGCTTAGTGTGCTGAAGGTTGCTTCGGAATAAATATGTGTATAACAATCCCTCGAACAGAGGAAAACCAAACCCAATCTGACGGTTGTTATGTGTAGTTTTTGTTTATTTAACACGCCGACGCCGCCGATACATCCAACATGAGAAACGTAAAGAGTATCATGATGTTTGCATCCACCGTCGACGGATGGAGACGGGCAGCTTACTCCGACGGGACCTCAACGGCACCGCTGGAAATATCGTCGATAACGTCGTGCGGTGAGCGTCCGTCGATGGTACAACCAACACTCTGCGCCGTGCCGAGCACTTCCTTGCAAGTTCCGGCCAGCTCACGGGCCATGGATCGGGGTCGCATAACGCGCGCAATGTTGATCACTTCATCGAAGGTGATGTTGCCATTATGTTTAACTGTTTTTCACGAAAAATATAAACAAACACACACACGAATACACCGCATTAGTGTCACTGTATGGATTTGCCGCTCGCTGTACGCGCTGCACTCTTCCTTCGCCGATACTTACTGTTCTTCACCTTCTTGCGGTCTCGTGGCGGTTCCTTCAGAGCTTTGACGATGAGGGAAGCAGCCGAGGGAACGACCGAAATGGCAGCCTGTCGGTTCTGGATCGTCAGGCAGACGGTGATCTTCAGACCCTTCCAATCGCCGGTAGCCTTGGCAATATCGTCACCAATCTTTTTCGGAGACTGCAAGAAACAGAACAAGGCGATGATCATTGTCTGTTGTGGTTGTGTACATGATGTGCGGGATGGAAACACCACTCACCAGACCCAGGGGACCGATCTTGGGGGCAAGGGAGGAAGTAGCACCTACTTCTCCACCGACGCAACGCAGGTACACTGTAATTAAAGAGCAGCGAGAAACAAACGAACACACGTGAGATAGGCACACAATATTGTCTATGCAAACTATGCAATTCGAAACTAATTCACATCCGGGGTAGCAAAAGATAGGCTACCTAGGATACGTGGTACACAGACGAGGCTGTACACACGGAACCTGGGCGGCAGTTTTCAAGCCCAATACGATGGAAATTCCGAAACGAACTACATTTCACCAAACGTACCGTGCTTAACCTCATTCGGATCGAACTTTGGCGGCATATTGGAAGGTTTAGATATGCGGCAAAATCAAAATTATTGAACACTCCAAAAAGTGTGTTCACGCACGGATCGTAAAGATGCCGGAAAGAGAGAGTAGAAGACGGGAGCTGTGACAGCTAAAGAAATGTCAGAAATCCATCGCTGACAGCTCACTGTCTATTTCCGGTACGATTGCACTATGGACTCTGACAGCGGACATTCATATACACATGTGCGATAAAGATCTACCGCGAAAAAGACGTTTTGTTGTTATTCTATGTTCCCGTGTTATGCGGTTGACCGTTGAATAAACTACTAAATTTATTTCTTCTTCTCGTAGAGATGACAGGAACAGCCGGATTTATGCCAGCACGGCCAGCAGACCATAAGTTTATGCCAGCTAAGTAATTTTGGTCTTGCTGTACCTATGGGTACTCACAAATTTTTCAGCTGAAAATGTAATAATATGCATTTAACCTATGCTGAAATTTGTAATAAAAATATTATTTAATAATGATTTAACTATTACTGTACTTCCACTATCGTGCATAAACGGTAATATAAAAACTCTTCGTTGAATATATTTCCTTTTTTTGGAAAAAAAATGTTTAATATTGGCGGTAAGAAATTGTCGGCATTTCTTGGAGCACATGAGCTAACATAACTGACATGTAGAGGGCGTTAGTATACTACACACGCATTAAAAGGACCGTTACGATAGGAAAGGTTCAACCTACAATGTGTTAATTGGAATCTTATTATATACATTGAAAGCCAATTGTAATTGTTTCATTTTACATTGTTGCTCGTTTATTCAATGCTTTCTTTGTACTACTTAGTCAATTAAAAATATTCTATCTAACGATACCAATAATCTAATAATTTACATTGCAACACTTCTATGTTGGCTGTGCAACATGAGTGGTTATTTCAGGAGTTACTGAAACATGTTTACTACTACACTCAACCAACTCCTTTTTCATTTCGTGAATATTCCACTTTCAAGTTCTTTTTGCTCCTTTTGCTTCATGTAAGCGAGAAATATTGTCCAGAGAAGACTGCACATACTAACGAACGGAACGCGATTCTTTTCAGGAACTACGGAAAAGTTGAATGTTTGTATAAACGGCCAGACACACAGTGCTACCTAAAATGAATAGCAAAATAAATTACATTTACTAATTTACTGTCTCATCATCTCCTCTGTCCAATTTACTGTCTCATCATCTCCAGGTCAATAAGGAGTATAATTAACTATGTTTCTTTAACCGTATCATTAAAAATGAAGCACTAATCATTACTATTCACTAGCTAAGTTGTCGGTACAACCCAATTGGAATCAATATACCGAACTGGGTGTGAAATTACAAAGTTATTTGATTTTTTCAAAAAGAATCACAAAGTTATTGATGTTTTAATGAATTTTTCTTCATGGTGTTTTTTTTATTTACGAAACCATGAAAAGAAATAGACGCGGCCATAAATTAAACCGATTATTAAAGTAGACTAGGTTGGCAATAACCAACATTTAGTAAAATTCGATCAAAATTATAATCCATAAATTAAAGAACCATCTGAATTTCGAAAACAGCTTGAAAAAAATTGTCCATAGCACTAGCCGTGTTCGAGTACATAAACGAAACTAATTGGAAAGGCTAACATGCACTGAACAAGTGGAACTTACTAAATGCTATAAAATAAGAAAATTCAATATCGAATGGTACCAACTTACCTTGTACGTAGGAAAGAGTTTTACTCTAACTTCGTTTAAAGATTCTTCCACCGATCTTGCCTCAAGAAGGCTCATGCTGAAGTAAAACGCCGACATCGCCATCGGTGTGTAGCTGATTTGTTCCGTTAAAGCCTGTGAATGAATAACGTTTGTATGTGTGAATAACGAAACGGACAACCGATGGTGTATGCCTGTGTGAGTTAATTGCTACTTTTGCTAAAAGCGCGTCGAAGAAACTAACCTTGGCAATGGCCGATTTTAGATTCTGTTGTGGCCACATGATTGAGGCCACGCGTATCCAACAGTACAGCGACGGTGCTACTATGAATCCACCGTAGAAGAAGAATCTCCAACACTTTTTCCAATCAATTTCATCTGTGCGATACAAAATGGATACAACGTCACTGGGTTGGTGTGGTTGGTTTTTTTGTTGCACCAATTACCTAACTTTTTGCCCGATAGTTTCTGTTGAATGAAGCATCCTGTCGGCCACAGCATACTGTAAGTGATCATGCCTCGAACTACAGGATATCGTTTGATCCATTGCGCAAACCCTGACATTAGCTTCATTGGCGGTAAAATTTGAGCACCACTGAAAATCACTGCACAAAATTGCTTCATCAGACATGGATTTCACATAGTTTTAAGATAAAATATGGTAATTTTGTAAAATGTACCTCCCTCAACTGGATTCCTCGAGCCACGGTCACTAGTTTTGAGCCGTTCACAGGACGGAGAAACGGACGCTGTGTAGATCGAGTGCTGCACAACGACTGACCAAACATCTCGTGTACTTAAACATTGAAAAGGGATTTTTATTTGGCAAAGTAACGATCATGCGAGATCACAACGTCGCTGAGCAAAACGCGCACACTGAACGAACCAGCCCTTAACAAACAGAAACAAACCGGGGAAAGAGTCGCGAACTTCGGTGTTGCAAATTCGAAGGATACGGTGTCTCATTCGGTACGGTGAAATGGTTCCTGTGATCGGAGATTGAATGTAGTTGTGAAATGTTTTGAATTGTGTCGATGACGTCGGTGACGGTAAATTAGTAATGGTGGTGGGATAAAAATAAACATGATACCGGCGACAAACTCCTCGTGTGAACGAACGTCGTGTGGTTTTTTTTGTTGTTGTTTCGTATCGTTCATCTCGGGTTCTCTCTTGACATGTCTCAGCTGTTTTGTGGGTGGTTGTAAATGTACTGTGCGAATAAAAATACAAGCATGGACACGAGCATCTATCAAAGTGTTGTTTGAGACATTTGTTTAGTCTTTTTTTGCATTCACTCGTGATGTCACAGATGCTGATTTCCAAGCTTTCACGATTGTTTGCGAGCTGGTGTACTCGTACACGTGTTACCCGTAAACACGTGTGCACGAATGATTCCCGTGCAAGTATTACCTGAATACCGATTTCGAGTGCAACGATTGCATTAAATGTAACAAAAGCAGAGAGTCAGAAGGAGAGAGCAAAAAATGAGCAAGGGAGAGAGTAAGAAAAGAAGAGATATTTTTAAGTGGACTTTTTTATTATCTTCAACAAGTTTAAAGCAGTAATAGGATGTCATAATTGTTATTCTAAAACTTTTCGTTCAACTTAGAAAACTCGGATTCAAGAAGAAACTTCCTATATCTGAAATTTATGTATGCTTATGAGTGTGTGTTTGCGTGTGTTTTTTTTATGCAGTTGCATACACCATACACATTTTGTTCGATAAATAGCCTAGCTTGATTCTGGGTTTGACTCTACCAACGGTATTAATATCGTTCATCATTGCTATACTAGAGCGCACTTAGCACTTAGTACGTGCTGTTGTTCCTCGCTCTCGTTGCTTTGCACTTCCGGTTGCGAGCGAAAGTACTCTAATGGCTGTGGGTTTCTGCGACTTGGCTCAAGTCGTTTGCGCAAAAAATAATTGTTTTACAAAACCATGGCTTGAAAACGAGAGCGAAAACGAAAGCTTGTAGCACGTGATTGATGAGCGTGCCGGAAAGGCCATATTGAACATGCGTCAGAAATGTTGTTTTCTCTAGGACACCACATTTCACCTTTTCGCCAACTGTTTGGAGCGGTTCGATTTTTTTGTTTTCTGTTTAGTATTTTACGTTCACTAATCGAACCGTTGGTCAAGTGCAAATTGTATATGTACATTCCAGTAGTTTTGTGAAAACTGCATGCCACGCCTCAAAACCCATCTCCGATTGTTTATTTGTCGTACTTTAGCAGCATTGCCTCCTAGTACAGTGAAAGAAAGAACCAAAAATAGAACAACGATAGGAAAGAATCTAGAAGGTTGATGGCTTTGGTGCACAATAGTGTGCTTTTCTTCGTTGAAACTTTTTTTTTTTTTGAAAAATGTACTAACGGAGCTGTTTTTGGTTTTGTTTGTTTTTGTTTTTATTTATTTGTAATCTCGTTTATCTTGGTGTGCATAATTAGTAAACATTATATTACGATGTACAAGCAAGTTTGTAGTGTTCATTTTGTTTCTTTATCACAATTGTTAAGTGTTGTTTTATTAATACGCATTTGCATAGATTTAAACCATCTTACATCAGAAGAAAAATTTGAAATGGTATGTAACTAGCTGTTCATTTAGTTTAGTTTGTGTTTCCGCTCGTTTCGCTTTTGTTCAGCAATTTCGTTTCAATTGGTATGGGTTGTTTGCCTTTTTTCAATTCGTTATCTAGTAACGGTTCGACCGAACATCGCTGGCTGGCGTAAGTATTGGCGATCAAAACTGATCGGCGATCTTAGGTTTTCGCTACGCTGAGAAGGCAAGCCACTGTATACTGCCCAATATATATATATATAGATATTGCACTACCATCTATGGTTACTGCCCGTGCGAACCAGACTCTGAGAATATATGCGATGCGCGCTTCTGAATTCATATAAGTTAATGATTGACAAAATCACTAATATCGACAGGCTCATTAGTAAAGTGCTCAAAGCAAAACGATAGAAGTATGCTATCTAATGAAAGCTAGCTATTTAGCGACCTCGTCGTAACAACGTGTTTTTTTTTGTTTTGCTTCTAATTTTCTCTTCTTTATGTCATAAAACTAAACCGTTTAAAGGTAGAGTATGCTTCATTGCAACAAGCACGTGGTTCTGGCCACTAATGAGAAGGCTTGCAAAAGTAGAAAATAATATTTTATCGTGTTGTTTTTGTTTTCCATTTGCTTCCCCCTTTTGTCTAGCTTTACCTACGCTCAGTATATAATGTTTGGCGCGTTCGGTTCGCGCGATTTTCTCCTCACACATGTGTTCGAACACTTGCGAATTGCTACGATTGGTGTCGTTAGTTTTGTTTTTGCTTAGCTTTGCTACTCTACTCTCTACTAGTGTGTTTTTTGTTCGGGTTTGGTTTGGTTTGCTTTTTCACGCACACATCTCAGCGTTTGCGTTTACTCGATCACGTGTCATGTCTGCCCGAAAGCTTTTTTGCCTCAATGCTTCGCACAGTATTTGCAGCACTGCGTGGCGGTTTTTTTCGCGCTACTTACTACGAACTGCATCGCGCCAATTGCTTAGCAATGTTGAGTTTAAAGGTGCTGTCAATTTGGTTTAATCCTGCTTTTAATCTAATCCGCGTTGAGCGTGCTCTATCGCCAGCTACTTTTATTTGAAGATTATATGTGCCTCGGTGTCGTCAGCGTTTGGATTGTTTTAAATTCATTTGCAGCATGAATTCATCCAAAGAAGTAGCATCATTCATAAGAGAGATGAACCTTCATCGCTTATTGTTTTTTTTTTATTTGTTCAATTCTTTCGTTCCTTAAGACATCATTCGTAGAGGGTGGTGCCAGCGAAATCGGTTTTGCCCTCGCCTTCTGTGAATGCGGCTCTTCGTCCCGTACCCAAACGTTCCTCCTATTCATACCGTATCTTTGTATTTTTTTTGTTGTTGTTACTGTTTTGATTTATAATTATTCTAAAAGATGCACTTTTGGCAGAGCTGAAGATAGTAAAATTATTGTTTGTTTGCTTTAAATGTTTTTGTTTATAAGATGTATATACTATCCGTTAAATATATATTTCTCGAGTTTTCCTTTCTTTTCCAAGTGTTGCAAAATTCGTAGCAACAGCTGCTGTTGCCTTTCGCGCGTGCAGATGCCACGAAAGGAGGATTCACGATAAACTTAGCTGAACTACATTGCTATTAGAATGATATATGTATTGCAAAAAATGTTACTCCCTCTCTTCGGCGACCTCAATCCCATGTCAATCCCTAGAGCCCAATCGAACGGGATAGTTTATCTGTAGTTTTTTTTTTAGATTTTTGTTTTAAATAGACGGTAGATTTCAATAATTTTGCACGGTTTCTGTGACATAATCGGTTCAATTTTACTAAAACTAAGTATATATATATATATATACTTGTGTCTGTGTGTCTGTGTTGAATGAAGGTATATGTGAATTTTGTTTGCTTCTTCATAGTTAACTCAGTTTTACTGTATAACACTCGTCCGGGCGCACCTTCAATCTTCGGCTGTGTTCTCTGTTTGCGACCGTACGTGAACTTTGCATAAGAATATAATCAAACTGGTTGGTGCATAATCTTATGAACAGTGAAGAAATGTATCTGCGTCCACCGGTCGCTGGAGCGGACGTGGTGTCGAACATTACTTGCCCGCTCAGGATGGAATAATCTTTAAACTTTGCTTAGTTTGCGATGTTGACGGATGCTTTCCATAGTTTTGATTAACCCTGCCATCTAAACTGCTCTTGGTGCGTGGAGTACCCTGGTCTGACAAGTCCGACAGCGAAGCTTGAAGCTTCATATTCGTATGATTTTGCATGCGACGCAGCACTAAGTGGTGCTTTAAACGTACTGTGTGAGTTTTCTTAACCGAAACGATAGCTACTCAATTCCAGTGTCTTTCATCCACAGCACACGATCATCGGAACGTTCGAACCGATTCCAATGCATCGAAGGAGCAAATGAACGTAATCAGCCTGTGTGTCTAGCGTGTGTTGTTTGTCTGAACATCTCAGCGTTAACCTATGTTGTATCTATCTAACTAACCGATATAGCTTGTTGGTTTAGGTAAAAATCACTTTAGGCTGCCCGGCTGCAATTCTGCTATTCTGATTGGCAAAATGGTTTCGTTTTCGTTAATGTTTGCCTGATTCTCCGTTTCTGCCATAGTTTGTGCACCGGGTCGTCGTCTATCTCGTTTCTTATAATACTTTTACCGTCACTTTCTAATCGTCTGGCAAGGACAGCTGTGGCCGACTTAGCACAGAAGTTCTAAGAGCTAAGTTTACATGAGCACGACGCGACGCGTTTATCGTCATTATTATTTGCTTTATTATTACTGTGCCACCGCGCATTTTCATTCGCGTGCGCTGAGCAAATTCGAAACAAGTGCCTCAACCCAGTGCCTCTGGTGCAGCTGGTTCAGGTGTCCGACCAACATAGGAATTAATTATTCAAACTCTTTCATTTTACCAACCAATTCTACATGTGGGTGTGTGTGTGTGTATATGTATATATTTATATGTATACTAAGATAAAAAGATAAGCCTATCGAATCTAGTCGAGTTAACATTATGGTGTAAAATTTGAAGTAAAAACAGACGCGTTTTAAATGCAAACTCATAACTATTTGCTTGACCGATTTGCTCTTAACCTAACCTAACGATGATATGCAGCGCCTTTGTTAAATTGCTTTGTATAGTATGCTAGTATCGCAAATAGAGAGGTGTGAAAGAGAGTTCGGTTAGCGTTGGCTGCTTCATCTCGTGGCGGTCGGAGTGATTGTTGCTTTCTTTGCATCTCGTTTCGTCTTCCACGCCGGTTTATAATCGGTAGTTGTGCACTTCACCGTCTATTCCAGTCCGGTCGCGTCACTGTCGCGCATGGAAGTGTTGGTAGTGTCGTTCGCTTTTACATTACTTTCCGTCCAATTTTACCCTCTCCCCCTTTCATAATCTTGTGTTTTGGTATTGTTTTCCGCTTCCGCTAGGTTTATTTGTTTGTTTGTAATTTTCGTATTCAATCACGAGCCTTTCGTAGCAGATTCAGAAGCGAAGTATTAGAATAACGATACGAGTACAACTGAGTTAGTAGGTGAGTTTTTTGAAACGTTATAGTTCGCATTCTACTTCGCGTTCCTTCCCCCTGAATAGAACCGGATCCGGTTTTACGCATGCGAACAGCTTGTCTCGCACGATATCTCAATTGATAATAATGCTAAAAAGTAATATCTCTTTCGCGACTACTAGCTACATGGTTTGCAGGCTGTAGTGCCAACCCCTCGGTGAACACTATCGTAATCAGCCTGTGCAGAAGGCTTTTGCTCGTCCAAACCGTGGTGACTGCGTCTGCACTACTCTCGTCCATCCCAACCTTCCGCAAGCTATTAGCGAAGAGCTTAAATCTGATGAGATAACGTTATAGAGTGTCTGATTACTGGGTTATAAGAATTTTAACATCATAAGTATAGACGTTAACAACTTGTGTACCGGTTGTGTGGTTTTACTCTTGTTTTGTTTGTCTTTCAAATACATGCTTCACGTTGTTCCCATTGCGCGGGCTATGTTTCTCGCCGGAGTAAACAAAGCACCTCATATAAACCCGGCCCCACAACCAGCTGTCCCAGCTGTGCCGGGTTTGGTTTAATGTTTGCACGCGAAACCCGAACAGGCAGCTCGCTTGTAGTGGAAAGGGATTAATAATTCGGCGTGCGTTGCTTCGATTGCTTTTTTTCTTTCTTTCTTTTCGGGAAAGTTCGCGCCGGAGGATGGCGGAGGATGGCGGAGGATGACGGCATCCTGACAGCACGGCCATGCGGGACGACAGGAAGTTAGCTAATGCGCCGTATCGATTAACTCTCGGTCACGTTTATGCACGGAGCGAGCAGCACACTGTCGCGACCTCGATCGCTGAACAGCTTGCGGTTCATCAGCATACGGAACCCCTGCTGCGGTGGCTGGTGGTGTGAGACGACGGCAGTGGAAGCCACCATCGTCGGTTCCTTTGTGCCGGCTGACTCTGAGGCTGGCTTCCGCGCTGGAGCCACCCCGTGCGCCGTACCCTTGCCGCGCAGAAAGTTGACCAGCGATTTGCAGCTGCTATCGAGCGTTCTGAAGCTGCACGAAATCCTATACCTAAGCCGTTTCTCGCCCATCAGCGTGCTGTCAATTGACTTCAAGCAATCGACCAACTGGCGTGCCTGCTGCTCGTGCCGCGCCTCGTCGATCGCGGTGACACCGCTGGTCGTGCTGACGGTGCTGCTGGTCGACTGCAGCGTGCCGGTGGCCGTGCCGGAGGAATTGTTAAATTTGCTATCTAAAGCAGCCGGTTCGAAAAACAGACTCTCCAAACTAGCGCTCAGCGATTCCAGGCTCAACAGGCCAGGCTTCAGTACGCTCCGTTCGTACCGGTGCTGCTTCCAAAGCTTCGGATACCTTACAAGCTGCTTTTGCACTCGCTGCTGTTGACTATGACACTGCTGACGCTGCCGATACTGTGAATGCTGCTGATGCTGTTGCTGATGCTGATGCTGATGCTGCTGTTGCTGTTGCTGCTGCTGCTGGGGCTGTTGCTGTTGCTGCTGCCGCTGCTGCGTTTGCTGCCGTGACTGCTGTTGCTGCTGTGCGGATGGCGTATCGCAGCAATCTTGAAGCGTTAGTGCTGGGCTACGTTCCGTAACACTAGTGGCGACGTTTACAAATTGGTTACTGGTTACTAAATTCTCGTTTTGTCACTGAATTTCGCAGAAGCTAATCTTTTGCGATTCTTTCTGCTCCTCACCCATGCTGATGTCTTCCTCCTTTGGTGATTCTGCCCCACACGGAACTCCGCTTTCGCTAGGAGGCCCCGGGGGGCAGGCTGATTGTCACCGAAGGGCAAGCGTAGATATCGGAGGTGGGCGTACTGGTTTGTTTTCGAGAATCCGCTCTATTTCCAGCATCACACCAGTCGATAGCCGTGGCAGTAGCTACATGTCGGGATAAAAGAAGCAAGAAGAAGAGAGTGGGTGTGTGTGAGAGAGAGTAATGCAACATTTGTGAGCATTGTTTATGTCGGTGGCCTAAATTAACGGCATCGACTCTTCCCATTCGCATGCAACGAAGCTTGAAAGCTTCCGTTTTTTCTATGCAAATGTACAATAGGAGCATAAAATATAGACAAAAAATGAAAGCGTAATACAGCATCGATCGGGTCCTACAATAACATGACCATTTTAAGGCGAACGTTTGGTTTTCATTCTTCGCTTGCTGCACTAAGCGCATCGGATGCACCGCAATTTGTTCCATTGACACAACGCTTTCATCTGGAAGTGTCTTAAGGAAGTGTTAAGCTCGGGAAAGTCCAGGTCCAAATTTGTTATTAGTTGGCTTTTTACATCCACTAGCGGCAACTTCCAGGGCATCATTAAAAATTTGTCGTTTTACTTTAGCAATTTTTCCTGGTTCATTCCTGGTCTTTGATACCGTCAAATGCCTATAGTTCTTAGGCTAGAGAATTTGAGGACTGTGGAACTCACTCCGTGCTAACGATACATTCCTCGAAATCTCGTTTATTCGCTCCACTCGCTGCTACATTCGGCACCGTATAAGCATACACATAATTTTATTGTTGAACGAAAGATATTTTCTAAGGAAGATAGCTATGGTCATAAGTATAAAATTCTATAGCGCTCATTTTAGGTACTATTTTAGCACCCCATCACCAACTGTCCAAAACAAGACACTCGATGTGAGCTTACATTTCACGATGCTTGATCGCTACACAAGCAACACCACTGAAAGAAACTCTTTTATCGCCCGATACAAGATTAGATACGGGCTTAAATGTGGTTTTAGACATTCTTCAAACACTGTATGATCAAGAGTCCTCGCTTGCACTCCATTTACAGTGTCGTACGACCGTGGGACGAATCTTCTATCGTGCCTACGTCCTATTTCAAGTAGGCTGTAGTGTATTGAGTATTTTTATTTAGTCAAATAGCGCTGGATCTGACTTACAGGAACAAACGCAACGAATCTGTCCACCAGACCAGATCCTTTACCAACTAGACTCGAAGAGCATCCGGTCCACGGAATAGCCCAGTATAGTATGTAGCTAACGGACTTGGTAGCTACATACCCACAAAATAACCTGCTGGTCCATGGGAAAATTATTCTCAGGAACAGTACGCTGGAACAGTAGCTAAGCATCCGGTGTTGGTTCGTTGCAGGAATTTAGCACATTTTTTGCATCACTTCGAATTTTAACCTCCGCTCACGCTTATTCAGCCTTTAAAGTGTGAAGAACGAAGTACTAGAACACCCTTGAGCACCCTTGGCGCAGGAAAACCGTGTTGGTTGAGAGGAAATACTTTTCTTACGAATACGATAACGCATACATGGTGTCGCTTACCTGTAGCGCTTGCAAGCTTTGATGCAGCTGTTCCGGTGAGGTAGCACCGAGCAGCAGACACTGTACCGGTTCATGCTTCAAGGACCACGCGATCGACAGCTGCACCGCGTTGCAGCCGAGCTTCTCCGCCAGGTTGCTAATGTCTCGCGCTTTGTCGTACAGCCGGCGTGCCTCGTCCTGCAGATCCTTACGCAAATGCACCATAGCCGCCAGATGGAGGTGAAACAGGAAGGAAAGGAAGACAGATATGTACGCTACAGTGCGGTCTGGTCGGTGGGGGGCATGCTCTTACTTCTTTGTTTACTTCGTCCTCGATCCAGGAGTAGCTTTGGCTTTTGCTCTTGAGCGAGCCCTTCGGTATCCAGAGTTTGTCGCCGCTCTGCGCATCGCCCAAGCACATGGACAGCGGACCCCAGGCCATGAAGCCGACGCCGATCTTGTTGTACATCTCCGGCAGGTAAAGTTCGGCCTTTTCGCGACAGAACATGTGATACTCGGACTGCTCCACGATGGGCGTCACGCAGTTAAACTGACGGCAGTTGGTGTAGGCCTCCATGATCTGCGTGCGTGAGGAGAAAATCTCGGTTAGACGTTAGTTGCAAAAAAAAAGAAAGAAGAAAAACTGTCCACCGGTGCGCTGCCCATTACCTCCACCGGTGACCATCTCGCCGTGCCCCAGTACATTGACCATCCCTGGGATATGACGTAATTCATTGCCCGGACAATTTCTGCAACACAGAGG
>JXXA01016083.1:0-12449 GCA_000956255.1 Anopheles punctulatus
GGGTGCGAGTTTTTGGTGCGCGAAATAGGCGAAATCAACGCGAACCCGACAAGCGTGTCGTTGTTTTTTATGGCCATCATCAAACGCGCGATGTTATCCCCCCGCTGTATCGGTAACGATTTCATCGTACGCCCACGGTATCGGAACCGGAACCGGAGAAAGCGTCCTACGCATTTGACCCACCATCGTGCCGTCATTAATCAAGCGATTAAACCGCTCTCACTGCGTTACTCACTTGCGTAGTAGCCGACGTCATTGTTGACGTTCAGTATGCCGATCTCCTCGCTGGCGAGCATGTGCGAGTCCCACACCTTCCGGTAGTCCGGATCGTGCAGCACGTCGAACACGACGTCGGCCGTGACGTCCGCGAACTCCGTGTGGATCTTCACCATGTTGAAGTTGCAGCCGGCAACCGGGCGCGTGTAGACCTGCGTGTCGGACTTGGACAGCTCCAGCGTCCAGCCGTCGTGATTGTCGACCAGTCGTTTCAGCGCTTCGAAGTCACTGTCGTCCGCTATGCGTGCCATTCGTGCGTCGTTCCGTCGGCCGTGTCCCGTCGGCAGCCCTTGCTCTGTGTGTTTTTTTTTGGTTGAGAAAGAAGAAACGGAAGAAGCTTGATGAGATGTTTTGAAACAAAGCGAATGACTGCGGGAGAGAATGTCGTTTAAAAGGTTTGAACGGTGAAGTAAAGGGACGACCGTTGGCTCCTAATCGAGTTAAGATATTAATTCCTCCGCTTGCCTGCCTCCTTGTTCCTCCCCCACAAGCGATCCTTCGGTGTCAACTTCATTATTTGCTAGATTGCTTTATAGGCACTATCTGCCGGAATGTGACAGTTACCGCGTGCTTTTGCAGCACGACATCGAATGGTGTTGAATTCTTCGGAAATATTCAACGTCCGACGCGCGGCACCGAAATCTGGGGCTGAACGGAATAAATTTTCATTTATTTCATCACCCACCAGCTGTGACCAGGAGCCAGGGTTTGGAAATTAGCAGCTCAACCTTTCTCTTACCGTCACAATCTAATCAAAGTGATCCTTGAACGAACAAAAAAATAAATCGTGCGTTTCACGCCACGTGTTCATCTGGTGTTGTTTGCGTTAGTGTGTGCGTGTGTGTGTTTGTTGACCGCCAAATGTTGGAATGACGGGTTCGAAATTGGATTTCCGGTGGATGTGGCCATGTAACGTAATTAGCCTTCATACCGCAGGTGAAATGGGGCGCTAATGTCCGGAGACAATTACGATTCGTCGAAAATCTAATTGTCCGTCCGTGTCGCCATGGGCGATGTGTTGGATCATTTTGTTTTCCTGGTTTTATTTATCATCTGAGAATGTTAGGATGAATACCATTACTTAAGGGGCGTTAATATTTCATTGCGTCAGTGAAGCGAGTCGGCATTTGTCGCTTAGCAACGAATGTAATGTTAATGTTAAGTAAATTATTAATTTTTGTTACGATTTTACTCCACCTTTTCAAGTTTGCCGTAATGAACTACATGAAATATTACAGCCAGAGTTTATATGCGTAATGACCAATTCATAAACCCTTCCGCTTGCCCGGGCTCGGTGGTAGTAGTGGAGTTGCAAACTGCAGCTTTCCACAGAGTGATTACACACACACAGTCGTATAAAAAAACTGGTGCCTGACGACAGCACTTAAAAGGTGGGAAACTCATTTTCTGGATGGTTGGTGCACCGGAAATGAGACGACAGTCAGTCCGGGCCACTACGACCGGTACGCTGAGATAAAAACCCATTTATGATTATCTCTGTTTCTTTCCACCCGCACGGGCACTGTGTGTCACGTGTTTTTTTTACTTCGTTTCCATCGCGTAGGTCCCTTTTTTCAGCACAACTTACTGCAGGAATCACTGCACCACACCACGATGCAATTTCGTTGGACACGACCGTTACACGGGTCGTTCCTTTCGTTGGTTCTACAGTGCCAGCAAAATTAAGCTCACATATCGCCCTGTGCGCTATCTAAAGCCATACGAAGCACCAACGGATCGGAGTACCACCCGAAATAGGAGTAATTTTCGCCTGCTTTTCGCCGAATCGTGCGGTTTTCAAGCGTAGACCAGGTAGGATTTGGTGGCAGGTTGAAACCCCCATTTCGGACAGGGTTCTCGTAATTTTAGGGCTACTTATTTGCCCCGGAGCTGAAGCTGAAGGTTTGCGGCTGAGGTTAGTGCCTTTCGCTACCTGCGAGGAATAGTAGGGGACGACTTTAGCTGCGGCTGTAGCAAAGATCATTTTATCTTGCTAAAACCACGAAAGGAACCAAATTTCAAGTAATTCGATATCTTGTGGCTGTTTGAGAGTAACTCGCTCAACTTGAACGCTCACGACAGGTTAAATTTAACGCAGGTTATTCAATATGCTTTAAATTACTGGATTACTGGAAAATTTCCATCACTTTTAGGTGTGTTTTTGCACCAATAACGGTAGAATATATCATAGTAATACTTATGTATACTTGTCATGGAAATATAAGTTGTCCCTTACATTCTTGACGCCTACTTCATCTTGCCAAAGCAGGTTTGTTTAAATTAACATTTGACAGTTACACGCAACCCCGCAGTGCATTACGTAATGAAATATCGTTAATATTACTTCAGCGTAAAATAGCCTTGAATCAAATTTATGTCAGCTTGAGAACCCCTTCAGAGGACGGTTTTTGGGCAACGGGCCTTAGCTAAACATATGAACGTTTCCGACAGACGTAGTAAGTCGCTTCACGTTGCCGGTGACAGCTTCCGTACGCATTGTGCCACAGGCAGGTCCTTGGATGTTACTTTTTTTTTTTTTTTTTAGGCACACCTTATCCGATCGTGTTTCGCTAGGTCGGCCACCGTCAGCCTTATCCTTGGACTTTTTTCTTTTCGCGTAAGCCTAACTTGTTGGCTTTTGGGACTCGATTTAGACGCTGTCGTTAAATCTCTGCCCCTTGAAGCTGTTATTCAAGGTGGAAAAAGAAGCATCCCAGCGCTGCGAAGCCGGAAGCGGGACCGTACACATACGAACATAAATACACACGCTCTTCGCAGCGTGATTTTTGAACCTACGGTGGTGTTAGGTTTTTTTTCTGTTTCATTCTTCCACCCTTCTGAGGGAATCCCCAAAAGCGAAAGTAAAATATTACTTGCTCAGAAGAGAAGGGATAGAAAAAAATTTCCCTCCGTTGCGAAAACGGTTTGACGTATGTTATTTTTGTGTCAGCTGCCCTTTGCCTGCCTTTTGCCGCGTGGAAGCTTCCAAACCAGGTGAACAAACAGGCGTGCGGATGTGTGGTTTTACTGGTGCAAGCGTGTGACATCATCCCAAGACCGGACGGCTCTATTTGTGGCTGGTGTCCGGAAATCGAGAAAAAGTCCTTCGTGGGCCGATGGAACGCCGATTCTGCCGGTGCCTTGTGCCTTCATTCTGTTGCGATGTTTTTTTTATTATTTTTATTTTTTCGCATACAATACGACCGCCTGACGATGATGATGAAGACGATGATTATGTGATGTAGGAGATACATCGATAATCAGCTCGATTATATTGCCGACGTGTGACCGTTGGCACATTCGGGGCATTCGGACAACTTGAATGGGTGCAATCAGTAGGGTAGAAATTCAATCAAGGGATATGTTTCTAGTTCTTTTCAGGGTTTTTTTATTATTATTGAAGCTTGATGTTTTATATGTTTATATAAAACAAAAATCATTCGAAGTTAATCACTATTTTTACCATAACAATCCTTCATTCCTCGACGGAAAACACTGTTTCATTAACGAGCCAGAACGGTCGGCTAGTTCAGTGTTCCGCGATAAAAGAACACGCACAAAAAAAAACACTTCATACTCGCGAGCTACTACTGGGTGCTATTATGGCTCCATTTTCTTATAATACTGTCCAAACACGCGATCACGACGGGATACTAGTGCGGGGAGAAATTAATTTTTGCCAATATTTCATTTCCCATCCCGAGCCCGCCTCCTGGGTGCCTTGCCCGGTCGGTGGAAAATTTATGTACACGCATCTTAAGAGTCGCGTGAACGAACGCGGTGCTGGTTGTGCTACGTTCGTTTGGCAGGGCCAAGTTTAATATTTGTTCAATATCATTTTCGATTTCTGTTTGCTGCCATCGCCAGTTAATCATTCGTATTGTTCTGAAGCTGACGAAGCAAGCCGAAGACTATTTATAGAAAGCGGAAGAAATATTGGGTACGGTTCTTTTTTTTTTGTACGAGTTGGGTTGTATATAAAAGTGGGCAACAAGATGAAATCATTATTAATCCACTTTAAACTAGGTGTTTAAAACAGCAAAAAAAAAGCAATAATGAAAGTTTTAAAAACCTCAGTAAGTCTTCAATAATATTCGCATTCCGTCTTCCTTTTCCAAACCTAGGCGTCTTATTGTCTCATTGTCTCAATTTTTAAAACACGCAAACTTTTCATTTCACCCAATTCATCTCTGCTACCTTCACTTCCCCTCCGTCTCGTTGTATCGATCGGAAAGCAAAATCTCATTACCTCATGATAAACAGTTTCACTTCACTGATTGTTTCATGTGTTTGCTTAAACTTTCTGTTCGGATTAAGTATTTGCCGCTTTCCGAGCATTATGTTTTTGTTGTTCTCTTTTTCTATTCCGATCCATTTTCGCTTTTTTGCGATATTTGCGCTTTCCGGGAAGCTGTTCAATCAATTGAAAGTATGTTACTTTAGAACTTCCTGCCGAGCGCTTCGCTCGGTGGAGCTACATTTTGCGGTGCGCTTTTGGCGAAAACGGCAAAAAACACCCGGACACATTGCCACTCGAGTTGAATTTCCTCCACGTCAAGTGCCGTACGCCGCGTTAAGGCTGTTCGCGCTGTTCACACCGGCCCATGTAAGACGACACAAAGTGTTGTAAAGTGAATTTTTCGTACTTTGTGCGCTCGCCGGATGCGGAAGTGAAATCGTTCAAGCGGGTGTACGGTACAGAATTCTTGCGAACCAGCCTTGGGCTGAGAGTATGTGAGAGAGTTTTTTTCTTGTTGTACCACGATTTTATAGAGAAATAGTGGTGGAGCGTGTGAAACTTGTTCTATGGCCCAACTCATCGTGTAAAGATTGGCACAGACAGGTGTTTCATCCAAGCGCAAAGTCTTTCTCTTTTACACACACATACACACATGCTGTCACAGAGCCATTAGAGGCTCCAAAAAGTTCGACTGAAGATGGCACTTCTTGCGCGATGCCGCACCGTTATTGTGCAGCACCAGAGACACTCGTTCGGTGTAGCCGTTTCCGAGTGGTAGGGCATAAATGATGCAGTGTCTTTCCCGTTGCCTATGAGTCTTCTTCCGCAGTCGCTCCCATCGCAGGTCTCCTCACGAGACACAACGCAGCTTTGGGCAGAGCAACGGGATAAGGATAATGTAGCCAAACGCCACACATGTGCCGAGTGGGTGTGTATAATCCTTCTCGGCTGCCGGGTAACAAGATTTTGCTTCGTATGAGAAATTGTTCTCGAAAAGCTATTATAGGCCCCGCGTGGAACGCAAGACAACGTCGAGAGTAAAGCTGACAGCGGCCCCGTCGGTGTGGGTTGGTTTCCGCTCAGCCTGAACTGATTATCAATTCCGACCGCAGCCAGCAGTCTGATAAGAAAAAGATCGATAATTTTACCCACTTTTCACCGCTGGAGTGTGTCGCCGTGACGATAAACGCTTTCGCATACGCTCGAAACAAAAAAAAAATCTACACTCGCTTCATTTCCACAAAAACCGCAACCAGTTGCTGCTGCTGCTGCTGCTGCTGGTGGTGGGGGTAGTGCTTTCCACTTCCACGCCAGCCAGTTTTCCAATCATGATCAATTCAGTCCCACTTCGTTCTTCATTAATGACCAATAGGAACTAGGTTGGTCCAACTGGCAGCTGCCTTCCGACATGTAATATGATTCAAGTGAAAACTATATTTATCTTCCCATTGAAAGATCCCACTGGAGCTGCCAGAAGCTGAAGCGTGTGGCTACTTGTGTTTCCGTCGTTAGCGTGTGCTTTTGTTATACCGGGGCACGGGAAGCCCATCTCAGTCGTTTCCTCTTTCTGCTACTATTACTTTGCTCGAGAAATTGAATCCGGCTGGGGAGAAGGAGGTGGTGGAGGGGTGTATGTGCAACTCGATTCCACTTGACGAGCAAATGTTGACAAATCAAGAACGCACTGACCGCGCACTGTATGGCGACAAGCGGCATGTGTGTTTGCTCAGCTGTCCGTCCGGCTTTTTCAAACTGCGAGCTTGAGGGCAAGGCGAGACAAATAAATAAAAAAAAACGTAGTTCAACAACGTGATGCCAATCACTAGGATCATCAGCGCTCAGCTTACCCGCTGTGTATGGGAGTATGGTGTTTTTTTTTACTCTTCCCCATTCTCTCGGTCTGCTAATTATTTTGCGATAACTCCTAACGCGAGGCGATTTCACCGATGGAGCTGTTAAGGAGTAGGGTCATTTTGTTGTGTTGTGCATTTTTGTTGGTGAGTCAGCTTCCAACGAAACTTGATCATGACGTTTTGTTTTTTTTTTTGCCGAGTTACAAGCAATATCATTTACCGACCGTGTGCGCGCCCAACGATAGTGAGTGGGGTGTTTTTGTGTCCACTTTCCGAAGTTTGTTTTGAATATACTTCTATGGGGGAACACAGACCTTCACTGGCCGAAACCGGCGTGTAACACATAAATCATTTCGGTGAAGGTTGATTCTTTTTTCGCTCGCTTCTTGGTAACGATGTTTAGTTACCTTCGCGGAGGAAAGCGTGAGTTTTGCTTCTCTCCATTAGTCAATTGCTGTGCTTTTCCGGGTAGTTTTTATGTAGTTAATGGGATGACATACGCATCTTTTATTTTGTATTTAGTAAACTTTGCGTGTTATAATACCGGGCATTTGATTCGATCAAGTTAGGAATATTTGCTACCGCTACAAGATTTTGTATCGTTTTAATATTTAAAACGATAGCTTTAAATTATTGCAAATTGCTTTGTTTAGTTAGCCTAGTTGAATAAATAATTATACAGCATTTTGCGTGCTCTTGGGTTTTTGGTTTCTGGTTTCTAGGAGGTTTAACCTAACGTTATATGTATTTTACAATCTCACATGAAAGCGTTATAAAGATTGGGTTTCTTCAAAGTATTTACTGCGTCAAACGATAAATTTAGACACAACTTGCAAAAAGCTGTCACTCGCACATACAATCACAGCCTTGATGGATGATTTACACCTCGTGCTATCAGCAAATTTCCATTGATTTGTATCACATTCCTGCTGGTATGAATACTGGTTTCCCTGAACGCGTTTATTCACACGGGACGGGCGAGAAACGTTCGATAGGATCGATACGCTGTTTGAATAGATTGATTGGAATTATGAATGTACGTTTGATCGCTGGAACGCAACAAAGGACGCCCTTCACGAGGGTATTGTTTATGGAAGCACGAGGTTCTCGGTTCGTCGAAGCCCGACCAAGCAGCAGGAGGGAAGGAACGCACGTTTTTGCCTTTATTCTAGCCGTCATTCAATCACGTCTCTTGCAATCTACACCTCGCGCTATCACCGCCGCATACCTTCCGCTAGGAAGAAAAATTTCTTTTTTTATTTCGTAATCTACAAGACAAATGTGAAGCTTGCGGAAGTTCGGAACGTTCGTTTGTTCGCGCCACCCTTTCCTTACAACGCTCGCGAGCGTGAATTAGCACGAAAAATGTTCATTAAATATTTAACAGCCGGCATTTTTCTCGCCTTGGTTAACCTTTTTTTTTAACCAACTTGCAATTGAATATCGATCATCAAAAAATCAAAACACGTACACGTGCTCTCTGGAAAGGGCCACAGCGATGGAGGCGCCTGGTGCCGTGGAGACGCCCAGTAATTTGATTCTTCGATACCCCGTTTGTTTCTCGCTCGGTTTCGCTCCAGCGGTCCGGAATCAAGTCTCATTCCGCTCACTTATGTTAATCCACGGAGCGAACGCAAACGGGTGCGGGTCAGCATTGGCAGGGGAAACCATTTAAAAGGAAACACGATACACACTTGTAAAGTTATTGCCCCGTACTACTAGCATCGTACTCGCCGATGGAAGATAGTGGAAGGAAAAATGCTTGCGGCTCGATAGTTTCACTGTTCCGCTTTTCCCTCGAGTGCCAACCACTACCAGACGAGACCAATGAACCGTTGGGTAGAAAAAAAACGGGCTTGCTTGTGGTGTGTATGCAATCGTCGTAGTTTCGCAAAAGCTCCCAAAAAAAAAACACATACACACGCACACATTGAAGGATTTTTTTTCCCTCGCCCGGTTTCTACCATGTGACGGTGTGTCGTGGCGGAAAAGTTCTAACGAATTTTGGCACGCGCAACAGTGTTGCGGGGACGGAAGGGTAACCACGGACACGGGCAACCACGTGAGAACGTGACGATGTAGTTCCGTGGAAAAGGAAAACTTTTCATCCGTTCTACCGCGTTCGAACGCGTTCGGGAACGCTCTCTCTCTCTCTCTTTCTCGGTCTGCTCGAAAGAACACCAATACTACTTACGAGCTACTGGGGACTCCGCCGTTGTACACGGGATGGGTTGTTTTATTCTACCGTTCCACTTCGGGGTTTTGTTTTCGGTCACGCCGTGCGTGGTTTCTCGTTCTCTCGCTCTGATGTTTTCACATGCAATGCGACACACAAACACTCACACACATACACCGATGCACACGTGGTACGGTTTTGACTTTGGTGAGTTTTGTTTCCCTATCGCCGTCGTCGGATCACTTTTGCGCTGTTTTTCCTATTTTTTCTTCGCTTCTTTTGTTGTTGTGTTATGCCAGCGGCCGCCTATCTGCAGACAGGGATTTCCCAAAAGCTTTCCCAGTCACGCGGGCGCTTGATTAAAAGCAGTTTGAGCCCGAAACTCGCGCACACGAAACACACTGCATTATCTGCGGGGCTGCCACATATCGCCACTAGCGGCGAGAACTTTCAACCGAAAGCGTTCGTTCGTTTAATTCACCTTCAATTTGCATGTTGGATGAGCACGTCCGATGCACTGGCGGAAGTTTACACAAAGCCCCGCTTCGCAACTGCAAAGCGTTACAGCGTTACTGTACCGCGCGTTTGGGGCGTATTCTTCCACACGACTGGCGATTTCAAATGAAGCTGGCAATTTCGGCTACGATTTAATGAATCACTCTCCAAGCTGACTGTCTCACACCGGACGACCGCGCGATAATCTGTGGTAATCGCTGGGGAGGATCTTTGCAGACACCATAAATTAGTACCGAACGTCAAACCAACGGTTAAGACTGGCGAGAAGATTTCTTGCAGCAAACTTCTCCGTCGGTCACACCAACACCGTTGCCACTAATCCGGTTCTCAACAGCTACAACAACAATAAAGGAAGGAAAAAATCACACATCAAACTGCAGCATTATCTTCAGCCACCAACACCACGAACACGCGACGGTAACGACAGCGACGACGACACGTCGATGCGGTCTCCGCCTTACGCCAGTGATCCTGCCCGATGTCTGAATGGTTCACTAAACGCCAGACCGGAACACCGACCCGAACGCAACGACGGTTGAACGGTTACTCCGCGCGCGGTTTGCTGCAGCGTGGAAGATCCGAGCGAGCCCGAAAGTATACAGCCCGCGGAGCACCGATTCTCTTTCGAGCAGTTTTCGAGCAGTGCCCCGTGCGCTCGCTCGGTTTGCCTCACCGATTTCAATCAAAGCAAGCCTGTTTCGGATGGCGATTTGCTCTTGAAACCGTCCGTGCTTTCGTACCGAAACGAATGAACAACATTGTCACAGGGCCTCTCTCGTGTTCTATATCGAGAGGGGGCTTCGAAGAAAGGGCAGATCAGTGTGTTTGCCATTCATAAACACCCGAGCTACGGCCTGCCTGGCACTCCTCGGGGAGTGCGGTGTGTACAAGCAAGCAAGCGCATGCTCCGGTTGCCGCGGAGAGGGCACCAGAGCGCACCAGAGTAAGGCGTAAACACTGCACTGCACTTTTACTGCGGCCTCTGCAAACAGATGCGGAAGGCTGTGTTTTTTTCTTCTTTCTTCTCTTTCATATGGGACACTGGTGTGTGCTCTATCTCCCGGGAGGCTCTCGGTGCTTTTTATTCCTCTGTATATGAATCTAAATTTTGCAAAACAAATTGCCAAAAGCTTGTTTAGGAAGATTTTCATTGTTTTACTTTTTTCAGTATGACATTAATCATAATTCTTCGATATTTAAATTGATTGCTATCTTATATTTCAATATTTACATTTTTTATATGTTTTATTCCCGTTTCGTTAGAAGCATTATTTGGATTATTAGCGGAAAATCTTAGTTTCGCCTGAAAAATCCGCTAACACAGTACTCTTTCCGTCTAAGCGACGCAATAGGCACACCAGCTCCTCGTTCATACGCTCGAAAATCAATAGCGTTCGGGTGAGTAGCAGCAGCAGGAACAGTAGAGCAGATTAGGCTGGCGACGGGTATTTTCGTCGACATTCGAGCAACATTTTCGTACCGCGTGATCAGTTCAGCGTGTGCATTCGTCTGCTCGGTGGCCGCACTTGACCGATCGCGTGAACTTTAAGCAAAAGGTGATTGTGGAAGTTCGATAATGGTTGCATTTTCAACGGTTTTTCGAACACGTGGATACTTGGGAGCGAGAGAAAGAGAGAGAAAGATATAACGAGATAAAGTGATTTAGTGAAGGGAGAGAGAAAGAGAGAGAGAGAGAGAGAGAGAGTAAAACTCTCTGTATTGTGCTTTTATGCTAATAAAGTGTCGCAAATAGTAGAACTATGGGGAAAACGTATATTGTTGTTTGCCATCTGTCAAAAAAAATGGTGTACCGGCTGACGCAGCACACTCGAACGCATCGCGATGGCGTCGTATGTGAATATCGATGGCTGTTGGGGAGCAGTGTCCGTGTGTTAGTAGGCGTCGTGTTTGGGTAAACAAAACTCCCCATCAAAAAGCGTGGGCTTCAGTGTTAGTGGTGTGCGAGAGTTCGTCTTACGGCGATAGTGCGTAGATTAGCGGAAATGGTGAAACGTAAATACCACCGTGGTGGCTTCCGCAATCGTGTGTTGCGAAGATTTTTTTTTATTTGTTGTGGAAGTCAAAACGTCAGCAGCGGTCGCACGTGTCACGTCGCGAGGATTTTCGTTTCGTCGTTTGGCCGGTTTTTGGAAGCTTCGTGATTTATGACGCTGACCGTACGGATGGGGGGGTTGTTCTATCGGGATCGGGATTTTAGCTTTCCTCCAATAGCGGCCGGCATCGTTGATCCCTGCCATAATGATGGTGACAAACAGCAATGGCAAACTGGCAAACGATTTCGGAACAGTGTCACGCAAATTGATCATTAATTTTGCGCTCCCTGGAGGTGGTAATGTAACTACGCGCCATCAAATCGTGGAGCTTTGTTATCCAATCCAATCCAATTCACATGGCTTGTACGCTGCTTTGAATGTAACCCTTTTGAATCTACTTTTTGAATAAATATAGTGTTGTATTCTGATGATCCAAAAAGATTATGAAAGGTTTTTGATCCTACTATATTCGTATTAGATCTTTTTTCAATGTTTTTATCTTTAAACTCGAATACCAGCTTTATTCGATCGCTTTTCGATCGTATTAAAGGCTGTTTTTGCGAGCATTCCATTGAGCTTGATTACCATTTTCATATGCCCTTTGGCATGACCGGAAGATAGCAGTGACCTACCTGGAACGATATCAAGTATCGATTTCGGTATGGTTTAATTCAAGCATCGTCTGCAGATGGCGAAATTCCTCTTTTTTTCCTGTATCGCCCACCGTACTTTTGCGATACAGGACGATTGGTACTTTTTTTAAGCTTTCTTTTCCGCTTTATCAAGACCACATTACGAGACATCAAATTGAAATCGTTCGTTTTTTTTTCGTTGTCTTGCGACTCCTTATTTTTATTCGACCTACATCGAAAGAAGATACTCCATTCGTGCGGACATTTGTGCCGCTTGCGATGAAGCAATTTCGAAGCGAAAATAAGCCATAAGGGATAAGGGGAATTGAGCCAAGACCAGGCCGGCCTGCTTCGATCGGCCCAACAGTCGTTACGCTGCTTGTGGGGGTGGTGTTTCTGTAGCTTTTTCCATCCCAGCTGGAGAGCGAGTGTGAGATATTCTAAAGGAATACGTTATGCGGCGAACGTGGGGCAAACCGAAAGCCGGACTGATGTGAAACTGACCGTGGACAGATCAAAGTGTGTGGTGCAAAAACATTTAACAAACGATACGGCTTAAGCTTATTTGCATGAGGGTTTGATCGATTTCTGCACGCTGCTCCACATGTCCTTTTTGCTGACGGTTATTACAGGGACAGTCATTTTAATAGCAGAACCGTGCTAAGCCCTACGACGGGATGTACTCTGTCCCATGCTCAGGGG
>JXXA01016087.1:0-11423 GCA_000956255.1 Anopheles punctulatus
TATTCAAAAATCATGCAGTAAAATGCACCCTTAATTCAGTCGTCTTGGCCGTCAGCGGTCTAATCGGAGGCACAAATGCTTCAAAAACGCTTAATTCACTATAAATGATTTTCGGATGTTTCACATGGTTTAGGTGTGGTAAATTAGTTGGTGTGAAATAAACATTCGTTATGCAGAATGTTTAACTTTTCTTTGTAGATAGCACAATTGAAAATAATTAAAAAAATAAGATGGACCTATAGCCTCAAAGCTTGTACTAAAACGCTCCGAACACAACTGAAGCTCAAGCTCCAATCTCATGCCATAAAATGTTCTAAAATTTATCCTAAAGCTGCGAAAGCTTTCCCATCGAAGCTTAGTACGCTTGAAAGCACGCGATCGTTTTCCATTCATTTTCAACTCAACTTCCACAGGCGCAATGCGCTATTTGTTTTTTGCTTTGCTTTGCTATTCGCACAAATGATCAATCGATCATCTCCAGCTCGTGCGTTCAACAGTTGATTGAACCTTTCGAGTGGTTTCGGTTACATCGGCGTCGCCCTTGAACTTAATGTATTTCGTTCGCTACTTTGCGATGGTTTGAAGGGTGAGGTTGAACTTTGCGAAATTAAGGTGAAGACTTATTTTTTACTATTTTGCTGGATCATCATCAAACTAGATTTTTAGCGTTTCGTAATATCGTTTCATGATTCATTTATATCCAATTCTGTACATAGATTTTTTAATATAAGTTAGCATAGGAAGATATTGTATCTTAACTTAAAATTGATTCAAATTAAAGATTCGATACTTCATAGACTCTTCGTATGTTTCTTTTATTAAATTTGGTTAAAATTAATTTGTTTTTCATGTTATATCTATATGAATATCAGTTTTCTCATGGCTGCATTTTTCCTCAGAATCGACCGGACAAAACTTTGTCAAGGCCAAATACAGAGACTATAAATCACCATTTCTAACCTTTACCTTTTCATGCATAATTAACTAATTATAACTATTTATTAAAACATCGATCCTCGATTAAATACTCGATATCTGGCAGAACTGCGGTACCATGTTATATAGATCACAATTTGAGTTTTAAACACAGTTTTTGGTTTTGATAAATCTCTAGTTTATTAGCATGAAAACACGATTAAACAAAACAACTTATCACCTAGCATTGGCTGATGTCACGCGGGTCGACAGGATCATCGGACATGTGGGAACTCCTCCATTGTGTAACTTACGAGGTTTGGAGTGGCTTTGGAAGACAAACGATCGCGTGCGTTTTGTTTCGTTCCATCCAAGGGCTTGGCTATGATTTATGAACGCCTTGCACGAAAGCGACCGGCTTAGTGTTCCAAAGCGGCTGCGGAGGAGGTGTTCGTTTTCCACCAGTGTGTATGTTGTACTGTTGTGAGCTTCCTGTGACGAGGAAAAAGAGAAAAGCAAACATGTTGTGAACGATGCCTGCAGAAGAAAGCACAATGCTTGTAACTGACCTGGAGCCGTCGTTTTGATCACCGTGCGGAACCCACTGTCTCCGTCGACCTCGTAATGAACCGTCCGGACGTATCCTCCCGGCTCCAGGACACCGTATCCACCGTGAACATGATCACCCTTGCGATTCTCCCAGTGATCGAGCGACACCCCGGAAGGAGGATGATCGATGTAGTACCGAAACGAGTAATCAATCTGAAATGGTTAAATACGTCATTTAGAAAATTGCTCTAGTTAACTTTACGAACAAACGCGTGTGCCTCATCTAATGAGCTACTCCGGTTCCTAATAGAAACATAATTACTGATCTCGAAATGCCCTCCAGATCACGGCAGCGCCGGGAGCGCAGGGCTTATTAGCTCAATAAGCCTTCCCACTCTCGAAAAAGGACGGTCGTGGCACCCAAAGTGACTGCCAGCGGCAGGTTCTGGTTGCGATAGAAAAGTTCGAAATCATTCAGTCAACCCGCGGGTGTCCAAGTCTAGGGTGATTTACTTTTGCCTGCAGTGGTATTTCATTTTTTTTCACTAACCATGCCATGGATTTCTGGCCAAGCGATTTTGCTAGATGATATGAGCAGCTTTCGCTAATTGAAAGTAATTTAAGCGTAGTAAATTCTCGACGAAAAGTTCAACCTCTACTGCCGAAGATACACAGTGGGTCAAGCATGGACAAATAAAGAAAAAATAATCCAATACAATCGTAGCGAGTGTAAATAAAACTGCATACAATTAAGTGGAAATTTAAATATTTTTTTGTTGATTACTGGTGGTTGATGTAAAATTTTACAATAAATAGTATATGGTCCGATGAATGGGTAATCATGTTTAATTTTTATTATCGGACCAACATTTACCCATAGTGCTTCTAGGCGCCGTCGTGAGCAACGACTGCAGTGTTATCTTGAGTAATTTTTCCATGTATCCAAGCGCACGAATGCAACCGCAGTTTGATTTATCGCCGGAGCAAGTTTAGCCCATAAGGCATCCAGGCTGTATGTTTCACGATTAAGCAAAACCCGAGTCTTCGCATTCCCGCAGCTTGCTTTTGGCCACGCCACGGCTAGTACATGGGCACAACTTGCTTAGCTCAATTATTATTTGATATGTAAGCTCGTATCGCATCTTGTTATTTACACCACAAACGAGGCGAGGATTTTTTCATCGCACCAACTGGTTAGATTTACCTCGGCATTCTGCTGGTAATTTGACACAAACTCGACCAAGTGCTCGCCGGCTGTCAGCAGGACGAAAAGGTGAGCCACGAGCCCAACGCACGCCACGCACGCAAACAGGTTCATCTGAAAAGAAGTAAGGTTGGAAAAGGATTAAATCGTGGGATTGAATCAAGTTTTAAAATCCAAGTGTGCTAACTAGCACGCGAAATGTTCTTGCTCTGGAGATGAGATTTGTTCAGATAGCCGGTTTATGTTACATTCCTTTGTTTGGATCGTTTGTTTCGGAACCAGTTCTTGGTGAATCGTTCTGAAATAGAACAAGAACGCATGATACTATCATCGTACGTTAATCATCATACGCGAATAGGGGCTTTGCAAATCATTCCACCAGCAGCCGTCGGAGTGATCTCCACAACAAGAATATTAACATCCAGTCAGAACAATAGTTGGACGGATGAAAAATGTTCTCCTTCCTGTCATAAAGACAAGCACACGCGGCCGCATACGCTCGGGCACGAATCCACCAGAAATAACTTCCCATGTTCATCGCTCAGCTTCATCGCTTAAAGTTCAAAGACTTGAGCGACTGCTGCTGCTGCTGCTGTTGCTGTTGCTGCGCGTGTCATTTACCTTTTCGCAGCAACGCCGTTCCGTTCACTTGCTCCTGAATTTAAGCATTGACCTTGGTATTTGCGTCGTCGTGCAGGACGGTTTGGAGAAAACAACTTATTTTGTTTACGTTTTGGCCGGGAGCGCGGTGTTTCAGCACTGCTTTCCATCCCATTCCCGTGCCCTTTGCCGTGCGTCCAATTCGAAAAACTATCGAAAACAAAACAAGCTCCTTCCCGTAGGAACAGACTTGTAGGTCTCCTGAAGCAGACTTCTACTATAGGAGAATCAAATTGGCGTGGGTTGGACCGAAATGGGTTTGACATTTCGATGAATATGTATCCGACTTCCGACCGATGTATTGCTTCGATAATTCTTCCCGAAATTGCGTTTGATTGATCGGACGCTAAAGTTCAGTTGTTTCGTGGGGATTTTTTGGAAATGATTAAATTTAAGCTACCGTTCATGGGCTGCTATTGGAGGTGAGTCAGGTCCGTGATGGTGCTCAAAACAGCAGAACGGATTACACATCATTGAATTGGCTTTTTGATAGCAGAATTTATTGCTCATTGTTTTCAAGAATTTATTATAAGTTTTGTGAATCATCGCCATTAATTATATCCAATAGAAGTAAAACCAATAAATTATACTGCAATAAATTTTGGGAAGCAATAACATTAGATTGTTTATCCAAATTCAATTTTTACATTTACGTTGGAGGTTCAAAAAATAATCAGAACTAAAAGTTAACTATTAATTTTATAAAATACACTAATATTATTTTGATTTGCCTTTCGGGTATTTTAGTTGTCAAATGGGCCAAGAAAGCATACTCCACAAAAACCACCTCGATCCTTGACCGTTGTGATCCTAACCTTCCTAGGTCGATGGATTTTGGCGTCGTAAACAGTACAGAAAATTCATTATGCTTGCTATTGAACTATCAACCGTCACGACTGCCTTCCCACTGATTCCGCACTAGATTAGATGCTCATCTTCGAAAAGCACGAATCACATAGTTCTCGAATCGCCAATCGATTCAATACCACGGATGACTCAGTGTAGATCATTCAACCATCCCATGACGAATCGCTTCACAGTGCTACAGGTTGCTGACCCACGGGGCGCAGGGTTTTTCCCTTCCGACGCACTGTGAGAAGGTGCGAATTTGAGCGATTGTTTGTTTACAGGAAACGCAAGCCACGGCTTCGGCTGGGGGTGGTGGAAGCACATTGACTAACGGTGGCTTATTAGGATGGATCGTGGCTCGTTAGATATAGCCGCCGGAGCGATACTTTACATGCTGCCGACATTGATGAACGTCTTCTTCAATGTGGCCCTCGTCTGATGTTCATCTCTATCGGTTTCCTGTCCACCAGTGACACGAGCAAACGGAATGCTCGTTCTTTTTCTTTCTTTTTTTCGTTCGTGCACTGCTGTTGACTTCCACTACTTGGCCGTCTTTTAATGGGCAATCATTAATGATGCGATTTTTTTCCTCCGATCCTTTCCGCTTCTTCCTAAATAAAACTCATCACACTCTCGCTCGTCTGCCCCGGGTGAGTGGTTTTGCTTGATTCCCTCGGGCTAAAATTACTTCCCAGTTGTGTTTTTGCTCCCTTTTTTTCTCAATTTGTTGTTTTGTTTCTGCCATACCGTTTCCGACGCTGTTGGCATGAACTTGGCCTTGAAGCACTTTGGCATGACCGCGGGCAGGGGCTGTCATGTGCAAAATAATGAGCCACTCAAGGCCAATCGAGCAGCGCGAGCGTTGAAGGGAATTAAACAACCAGCCAAAGGTGCGACATGTTTCATTTGATTGCTCGGTGCGGCGAGTCGGTCGGTTGGTCGAGGGTCTGGGATGGACCAATTTTCAAAACCGGTACGTTTGCTTGGTGTTGTCGCTACCGTGAACGATGCAAAGATCCGATGCGATCGCGGGACGATATGGTGTCGCGTTCAATTTCTTACCCGTTGGATCGGGTTTTGCATTGTTTCTTCTCATGCAAATCAGGTTATGATGAACCGATTTCATGGGTTGTGCTGATGTATTTTTATTTACATACATCTTCACACCGGACTGCTCAAGGTTGGTATCATAAATGTCACACCCAGCACGGCTGCTGTTACGCCATAAGTGGTTCGCGTGGCAGTCGACACTGTAGCGGTAGATTGAAATCGTACCGAAATATAATTGATTTTGATGAAAATAAAACAAAATCTTTGAGATAAACCTGACCGTAGAGAGTCAATTGTAGCAAAAATACGTTTCAATTGTATGCAAATGGATTTGAATTGGAATTCAAGAGTTAGTTTAAGATTTTGCTTAAGAGCTCGAACAGCAACGAGGTTCTTTGTTCTTTGTACTTATAAAATTTCAAAATTAAGAGTTGTAAAATGTTTGTAATTTTTTATTTCAATGTAGAGCAAAGTGAATCGGTAAAATACGATTCGTCAAAGAAGGAACAAACTTGCTCTTAAGTGTTTCAGATAACGATTGCAATAATTTATTATTACTGCAAATAGCTTTTTTATACGTTCCCATACCATCGACTTCAAACCGTATTTTGTTGCTGATCTGCTTAGGGCAGAGTCACCATTGTCATACATCATACCGTTTCGCAACCTAACCGCAAGCACCGTTCTGACCCGCTGAAAGCCACCATAAGGGCCGTTAATTTATTGATAAACATCAGCACCGTTACGGCGGTGACCTATGGGTGAGCCATACCATCACTTTAGTGCGGAAAATAATAGACTCCCGCGTACGAAGAGGTCGTGAACCCTATTCGCACATCCAAGCGCTGCTGATGGATTGATCGTAAAGTTGTGATCTTTATGTCGCTCGCGTTGCAGGCGAGTCACAGCGGGAACAAAAATTGTACGAAAAACACGGCCCACAGCAGCCATTGTGCGCGGCGGCGAACGATGATCTCAAATGTTAATTACTTTCCGGAGGGCTTGGTAGGTTTGGTCCGGTTCAGCCCATCTCAAGCGTATCGCCTCGTCCGTCCGCTTGGATGAGCGAAGGTCATCGGATGGCTAGTTTGGGTATGCGTTTGGGGTGAGCGTTTTTTTTTGTTGTACGTTAATCATTTCCCCTGTGTGAAGATGCTCGGGCCGATTTTCGGCCATCACAATGCCGTCTCGGTGCAGCAAATTAGTCCGTTATAATTAATTTTTCACCACACGGGCGACGCTTTGAGTGACCAACGGAGCACCGTAGAATCAGGGTTAGCCAGTGGAAAGGTCACGGAAAAGATCATCGGATAATCGCGCACGAATCAAGTTTACGAATTTCGGGTTGAGTCGGTGAAGTAAAAATCGTAAAATCATGTGGAGTAAACGAACGCTCGGTTCTACCTGTTATCGCTTGTATGCCTGATAAGTGGGATCCAAAAATAATTCAAATGATTTAAAGAGCATAGCAGCGCAGCATCTAATACTCTTGTGGTTGATGTAAGACATTATGGCTCTTGAACTTTTATTGATAGTACATGCTAGTGATTAATGAGCCGTAATCAATGGAAGTCGCTCTGGATAGCAATGCCACATAATTTGATCATCAATAAACGTCGCTTTCCGTTCGAATCAGATCGATTAGTCAACATCATAAAACGCATTCCAGCAAAAATATCAATCAATGCTCTACCCATGTGCATATAAATTCGCTGACTAATTAAAGTACGATTGAAGATCACATGGATCGTACCAAAAAAAGTCTTGAAGTATAGCACTATTACACGCGCAAACCTACGCTACGTGACGTTATTGCAGAACGCCTTCAAAGGGAATGGAAGTTATGTTTCCCCGGTGGAAGAAATCGATTTGCTCACTGTTGATTATGGCATCTGTCGGGAGTGGATTTGTGCTTGCGAATGCAGCCGAGTGTTGAGGATATGAAACTGCACTGGTGGACGCAATCAAACCTCCGTTCAGAGGTTCAGGTGTTAACTTCTTGCACTCCATCCAAAGCTCGCGTTGCCCGCACCAATTCAGGACCAAAGCGATTTGGAAAATTTAGGTTGCCTTCATTTTCCGCCCATTTCGGGCGTACGGCAGCGGCCTTCCGTTTGTAAGGCTATCGCGTCCGTTGCATCGCTTGCAACACGTGATGCCGGCTGGAGCCTCCACGTGGAAGTGGAGAATAGATGCAAGCGCCCGTTCCACCGTGGCAGGTGGAACCGGTCGCTCGCTGATGCACAAAATCGCACGCTGCATCGGGCTGCTTCATCGGTGGACCTCGTCACCATCGCTAACCTTGCGGCTAATAAATTTTCCTTTATGGTTGGGTTATTAACAATTTATCAACCCACTGGGCTTTGGAGCGCCACACCGTGATTTGGCGATCGTCGTGTCGGCTAGCCTGGCTGATTGAAGCCAACCGATTCGAATCGAAGCGGTCGTTTATTCACCGTAGACCACAATTTTCCGCAACACCCTGAGCTGGCCATCATTTATCGATCGCAAAAAAAAAACAGATTGCAATACCAAGAAGGCATCAGGTCACAGGCGCACTTTGACGATAAGGATAAGTAAGTTTGATGGAATGAATACTTGAAGCGCACTTTGTGCACATGAATCAGTTGCTGAACCGAAATCGATCGTAAATCTTTTTAACATCTCATAAAAATGGTTTATGCAACGATTGTGTGGCGTACTAGTACTGGCAGGTGTGTAGATTGCTACCGCACGGTGACGTGATGTTTATGGGCAAGTATCCGTCGGTGAAGGTTCACTAAGCGCTTACGATGATGGTAATCGCAAGTCGCCGGGCGTGGCGTGGCCAAATAGCGCTCCGCAAGAAAAGGGACTATTGGGCGCTCCACCGGATAGATTCTGGGTGTTTAGGAAGCCATTGCGTTTAGCGCTAATTGAAAACCCTGACGGTAGGTGTTTTTGGGCTTCTAACGATGTAAACCACTTTGTACGTAATGAATAATTCATTCCATGTGTGCAATATAAGACTAGTGCTGCATACATTGTTGCAAATGTAAGAAACTTGTCCGTTCCTCGCTTTCGGAGGCATTGAAGTCTTTTGTGTTGGTTTGTTCTACAAACTGATTCATTAGTTTTTAAATTTTTTTTAATTAGTTTTAAACACCTGAAGGAAGAGCTCTTGTGTTGAATTTGCTTTCCAGTTGTTGGTAAAGCTTTCATCTAAATGATATGTTTATCATAAATTTTTACGCTTCATGATTTATTTATGTCTGTAGTTTTATGTATGAATTTTGAAATCGAATACTCAATCCAAATCCAAACTATTGTTGTTGCAAACCTCGGTATGGAAACGTTTTATTTTAACTTTAAAACTGTAAGAATCTCACATTAATAGAATGGTATAGAATGCTGCCACAGACTAACACTTTGGGCTTTATCCTAAATTCTGTCTGATTCCCTCTGTAGTAACAATTAACTTAATGGCTTAGAACCTTCAGCTCACAATAGTGTTCAATCAGCGATCGTCCGACGTTGTTTACCCATCGGCACACGTGCCAGCCATCAAGAAGCACAAAAAATATCAATCGGTTGTGGTGATGACGGTGCGGGATTTAAATTCGTGATCAAAGCACGACCATCGAGCGACACGTTCACAAACATCTGTTTCAGGCACACTTAACTACAAGGCTCCTGCTGTGCGTAGAGAACGCGATCAAAAGATTCACCACAACCCGCTTCCACCAGGAGGAGGTGGTGATTTGAATGTACAAATGGAGACATCCTGAACCGCACGTAGGCGTACCAATCTGAAGCAGTGCACGAAGCCGACAAATTGCTAGTTTGAATCACTTTACCGCCGGTACCATCATTCATCACATAGTCAAATACGATCAACGATGAGGAAAAAGGTCAAAGAGCTCTCCACACAAACCGGTACCGGGACGAACGTGTGAATTTCACGTGAAGGTTGTTCACAGCAGTACCGTCTGCTCCGATTAGCTCCGGTTTGAAGTGAATCGGAGCGAATAATTCACCAGGTAATAGTGTACCATATTTCGCGTACGGAGGGGGTACAAAAGCTATCTGCAAAGATTAATGACTGGTGAAAATTGAAATTACCATTTAGATCGACTCTTTAAAACCGGAACGCTAGCCGAACGCTAGCGATTTATTCGATACCCAGCGCTCTCGTTATCACACAACCATTCGTCCATTCTTAGATAATTGATTGCGCGACTGCGCAATTTAGTGACGAAGCGGGTGGTCGAATTGCGGAAAACGCTGCCAGAGACCATCTGAGTACATAAAGTGATAGCGATTTCAATTACACTAACGAGTTTGGGCAAACATTTTCCCATTCTCTCTTTCCACAATCATTGATCCGTAACCAGGCCGGACGTAGGAAGGAGTAAAAAAAATGAAGCGATTTTTCTCCCACTGTTTCAAGTGCTTTTCCTGCACGACACGCGACAATAAGCTCAAAGTAAAAGTTCACTTAATCGCGCGAGAATGTTTCATGCTGCAATATCACAGTGGTTCATAAATCAAGAAGCTTCCCTGACGGCGCACCATTTCAAACCGATCAATCACGTATTTTACGGTGCTTCGTCAGTTGCCTCCACCAGCTGGCAGCACTGTCACTGTTGGTTGGGTGGAGGTGGGTTCATCGCTAGCGCTTCGGAATGGTTGTTCACTACGCGAAACCTTACCGTATCACGATGGTGTAGAACTTCTTGCAAGGAAATTCGCCGATGGCACTGAGAGGAGGGGGCACTCTGCACGCGCTATTGAATTACCACTCCGCACACCTGCCTCCCCTTGTCGCTAGTAACAAAGAGCGGCTCGCGAAATCACTAATTGAGTTTTTCTTCTGCTGCTGTTGCTGCTGCTACTTCTGATGTCCGCTTCGATCGTTCCCATCGATCTCCTCCTGCTGATAGTTTCGTAGGAACGCTCCCAGAGGGTGCTTTCTTCACTCGCGCCACTCTGGCACGGTCAGGCCACGGTGGCGCCCCGGCACTGATAGGACAATTCACGTGCCCAGCTTTGGCGACGATGTGCTGATGTTGCAACCCGGAGCGTCGATTTGCTGACGACCGGTACCGAATCGATCGATCGGTGGATGATGAAACTCTGCCTGCCGTTCGTCTGGAGCAGCACTACAAAATTAGGTTTTCCGCGATGCGCTGGAGGTTCCCTTCAGTGTGCGCGAGGGAGAGAGGGAATGTTGTTCGAATCGAATGTGCTGAGACGGGGTGTCTACGTGTCGATGTACGTGTGTGTATGTGGAACTGTGGCGTGATGGTGCGCCTAGGATCGCGACCGCACGCGGCCACGGCCATTAGGAACCAAGGCAAGGGCTGGCAAGCCAGCGAGCGAGAGTGAGTGAGTGAGCGGGACCGCTTCGTAGAATCTCCCGCGGTGGAAGATTGGCTTGGTGGAGATTGTAAAAATATGCGCAATGGAAGCGCAATCGAAGCACAATCAGCCCATCGATGTGAGCATCGTTTGCGAACCGATCACCGGTATTAACCTCCCGACGTGCCCGACGTAGAACCGACGATCGTGTAGTAAACAGTGTTGATGGCGGTGGTGGTTGCCGGTGTTGATGGGGCATCCTCTCAAACCACTCACAACCCATACCACCCAAAGCGATGTCTCCGCTGATCTGCCAAGCGTGTAAGGGTGTGAGTGTTTTAACTTTTATTACTAGCATTTTTTCTTCATAATTCCCCTGTACCGCACGGGTGAACATACAAAAACATGAGATAATATCTAGTGGCTGCCTAGAGAAGATGCGCTTTGTGTGCGGTTTCGAGGCATCGAAGGGGTCAACGGGTAGGCTTCGAATGGCACGGCACAATGAAGTAATCAACGGGTGGACCGAGCTTCACTTAGCCAACGAAGGACATGCCTGGTACGAAAAGGTGACGGTCTTAGTTTGGGGTTTCGTTTGGTTGGAGTCTGTGCGTATGGAAGGTCTGTGGCAGCGAAGAAACGGGGTCTAAACGGTGGTGTACTACATTTTTGCTAAAATATCTTTAGAGCATAATTGCGGGTTCACATTGGCCGCCTTTGGTGTGGCTGTTCGTTTAACAGCGTAACGAAACAAGAGGGCTCGTTTTGTAGTCAATTTGTTGTCATAAAAATATATTGCGCTAAGCAGATGTTTGTTGTTGATGGGCATTAGATTATGTTTTGATTATGTTTTTGT
>JXXA01016092.1:0-18895 GCA_000956255.1 Anopheles punctulatus
TGTGTATGTATTTAAGGGTTTGGAACGGGGAGTTCCCGGAGCTCTTGTTATCGGCAGTTCGCGCTGGCTCGGAAAATGCGGGAGAAAATCAAAGCAACAGCAGCGACGGCAGCAGCGACGGCGGCAGCACTATCTACTTCTGAATGGGGCTGGTGCCACATCACGAGCAGTACGCCAGGCAGCAGAGCAACAAACCCCGGCCCAAAGACTCTCGGGACCGCCTCCCACACGAGCGCACCGGATTTGCGGGGCGAAATTTGCCGCACGCAGCGAACGCTCAAGGATATGGTGGTCCCCGTCCACCGGGGACCGGGGCTATCGGCACAATTTTCCAAGATACAACCCGCAGACTCGCCCGCAGACGTCGGAAGCGAACGGAGCGCACCGAACGTTCGAGATAGGGAACGGCTCAGGTCCGTTGCGCTTGTTTGTTTTAGCTTCTCCGCCTCCGCCTTTTGCTCGCCGAGTCGCCGGGCCGTCCGAAAACCGGAACCGGCGAATATCATCCGGTGCCTGGCAGCATCGTCAACATCGTCAAGGCGAAATGGCTGGCTGCATCACGCCACTGCAACGGCCGGAACCCGTCCGTTCGAGCCGTCAGGCCGCAGACGCTCCGGCGCATATCTCCATCGGAGCTTTCTTGTTGTTTCTGTGCGCAATGTTTGGATATTTTGGAGCAGCGGTCGTTTCGGACGGTCTTGCCCTTGCTTCTTCGAGTTTCCCCAAAACGCACAACGCACAACGCCGGGCTAAGGAAACAGTTACGGACTCGCACTGCGTGCGACGACGGCCATCGAGTATGTGCATATATTCTTTCGCGATGAATTTACCCAGCCGGACCACGGCAAAGAACAACAAGAAGGAACGCATCCGTAAGCAGTTAGTTGCGTACGGTCGGGCAGCCGGCATCCTTTTCCCCCTCGTACGACGCATGTTGGAAAAATTTGCACATTTTTTGGTTGGTTAACGTTCCAGGTTGGGTAGATAGCATTCCAAACAAGCGACGCTCTTTAGCCGATCGTCGAACTTCTGGACAGTGTGTTCAGCTGTTTTTGCTAGTTGTGCCGATGAGGCCTTAGACAATTTGCGGCTGAAGGGAAGCAAACAATCGCCCCCACATTAGATCGTTTTGGGGGTAGATTTCGCACAAATATTTGGTGGTAAAGGAAAATTGCATTTTTGAAAGAAAAAAACCCTGAGCTGCTGTAAAGATATTTCAGAAGGAAGAATATTTTTGTATTTGTTTTGTTTGCCAAGTTTTAATTAATTTTGAACAGTATTTGATTTTAGTATTTTGTATCAGATTATTGAACTGTTATGATTTTGTTTTAATCATTCAGATTCGTCACTACTTCATCACTTTAAAGATAATTTATTGTTCGATCATTAAGTAATTATCTTTTTTCTTCAGCTTTCGAAAAATGTTTTTTGTAAATCTTTTGACTCATCCAGAAAAAATCCTAACAAATAAAATGAATTTCGAACCTTAATAGTCAACAATGTACTGAGACTAATTAAAAACAATTCGAACATCGGTTTTGGCAAACAAACTAAGTCAAAATAGAGAGTTTTAAATTGGAATGTTTTCTAATTTTGTATCTTTGTTTTTACTCAGTAATATTAAATACAAGTTCTTTTTTAGTGGTGGTATTCGGAATGAGTTGATAAATTTCAATTAAAATCAATTATTTACTTATGAACCTGATCTTTACAAGAAGGTATGAGTCACAAGGGGCCGCTGTTTAAAGGACAAGCTTTAGTTTATCCAAATCGATCGACAGCAAATGGAATGAACATTGAAACTTCTTAGGCAACTATTATAAACACCATTTGCCTCAACATGAACAATTCCAGTTTTTTTTTGCCCCCGTGCTATGTCTTCATTTCACAGAAATTCCTGCTGCGAGTGCCAACGATCTTCCGATCCTTCCATCACCATAATTCAATCACTAATTTGTCTTGTTGTGACTGGTGGCAGTGCGCCATCACCTTCGCCACCCCTGAACGATACCACACCCCACGGCACGGTGTGAAAACGCAAACAAAAACAACATTAGCGCGGCCACGATTACGCTCCCACCGCTTAATATGGGCCACCGAGCCAATCGCCATGCAGTGGGCCGTGAATGACTGACAGCAGCATGTGATGCTATACGGCACGACGAAACGATTTCCAATGAATCGGTCATAGGGTGCGAAGGATCCAGCAACTGCCCCGTAACTTGTTCAATGTTTTTAAGTTAAAAATGTTTTTAAAATATTCACTATTAGGCCCACTCCAAGGCTCCCATGAAAAGTCATGCAAAGGTTAAGTTCTCGAAGCATCTCATCCCAATCGTTCAGTGACCATTTTGGAGAGAAAAAGAGTGTCTTATGAATTATGGACTAATTTTAGATGAACTATCACGAACCAATTTTCATTTTCAGAAACTACCCCGTAACTTGTTCAATTTGCTCGGAATGGTTTTGAGCTCAAAATGTTTATTATATTGATTATTAGGCCAATAAGGTAGAAGGCTGCAATTAAAATTCAAGTAAAGGTTAAGTTCTTGAGGTACCTTATCCCATTCACGAAGAGACCATTTTAGCGAGAAATCGAGTATTTTATTAATTATGGACTAATGAAAGATGAACTATCATGAACTTATTTTAATTTAAATAATTTTAATTATTATTTTTAATATTATTTAAAAAATCTAGCCTTTTACCCGAAGAACCTTAAGCAGGTTAGAAACGAACGTTGAGGGTGATTTCTTGTTAGCATCATTGAAATTCTGCACCTTACCATGAGCAGCACCGTTTATCGGGCAACACAAAAGAAGGTAAAGAAACAGAGCAGGAGAGAAACCCCAAAAAGGATCCGTTCCCATTGAGATCATCAGCAGCACCAGCAAGGTCGTCTCAGGCAATGTGCACATGCGAGCAAGCAGCAACAGCCGCACCGGCAGCAGGAAGAAAGTGTAATTCATACGAAGGAGTGAAAAAGAGGCCACACGGGCGGCATCGACAGCCGGGTAAAACAGCTGAACGAAACGATGCTAAATTGCAGCCCAGCCGCTTCCGGGGCAGCAAAGCAGGGTAGCAGCAGCTTGCTCGCTAGCGGACTGACAAACCGAAACCCTCACCAACACCAACGGAAAACCGTAGGCCGGGTACGTGCGCCAAAAGGAACCCATCGCGGGAAGCCTGTCCACATATGATCACATAAATTTCGAACCGCCTGCGAGGCAGGTGTAAGTAAATACCGTACCGTGGAGGGGTTTACGATGCCATCGGCGGCGCCTGCCCGCCCGGAAGGATGGTTCTGGTGGCGGAGTCGAACGTTCCGGGGACGTGCCGGGACGCAAGAGTCGGCGTCAGCTATTCTTGGCGCAGAGCGCAGCAGGAGAAAGATTCTTTTCTCGGAAGACATCGCGAGGACCCGTTCGAAATGCGATTCGTTCAACGCAGCACAACATCCCCCCAGGTTTTTGGCTCCCTCCCCAAACGACGGGGACGGAGCTGCGAGCCATTAAAGATGCAGACCACAACGCGGGTTGCGCCAGTGACGACTTTGTGACAACGGTACCAGCCAGTCGGCCAGCGGCACATCAAACGGGGAGGGGAGACGATGGCACTCTCCGTCCCAGTGGGGTCCAGAAATCTGATCCAATTCGCTCCGGGTACCGTAGCACGTGCGGCTAGTGGCACGATCCGCGATCTGTCCGTCCCCGCGATGGTACCGTAAGTCACGGTCCGAGAAAGTGTAATGTTTTTCGCACGATGTTTATTTTCGGTTGCGTGCTGCACGGCAATCATCGATGCGGACGACTCGGCTGAGGTCCCCGGTACGAGTACTAGCGCGGGCAGGGTGCAAAGTCGGTGGCAATAATAATCGTACTCCGCTACTCCTCGTACCCAAGAAAGCGACCCACCCGATCGCGGCGGAATGTCTGGCCGGTCGCGGTGCATCCTGTGCGCCCGAACCAGCGCGCCAACTGCATTGATTTATGACCACCTAATCCGGTGACAGATGGGTACCTCCCGCGGGTGCCACGGGGTAACCACGGGGCGGTATAATTGGTTCGTTCTAATTTGAGAAAATTCCATACCGCGCACGAAACGCTAATGGAGCTCGGTGCCTGCGCTCCCGTGACTGCTTACCTTTGCTGCCGGCTGAAGGGTGCACGTGCTGCTGCTGGTGCCAGGCGCCCGGACGAGGCTGAAGGAACTTTCACAAACACCCACCAACGGCGACTGTTCGAAACTTCTTTCGATGCCGGATACGGTGCGTCGCTACCGGTGTGAGCGAGTGAGACGCGTGAAGCGAGAAGGATAGTGAACGCGCGCGCACGTGTTTCGCCGGAAGGCGGTTCAGTTTGCCGAGGGTGGAAATGGTTTTGGGTGATGGGTGGTTTTTCACTAACACACACAATGCAACACTTGAGAGAGAAGATACGATACACACACACACGCGCGCACTCACGCAAAGGAAAACCTTCGGGAGCCTCGCGGGTTTTTCAGAAACAGCTGATCGTTGTTGGGGAAGTCGTTCTCACTTCAGAACATCGCACCGCAAACGGCATCGAGGACCGGCGATGTTTTCGACTGGAACGACCGCATCAACGCGCGCTGTGGGGACGGCTTTTTCGAGCCGCCAAACAAACCAAACACTCCACCACCAGGAGGACGACCAGGCAACGACCATCAATCACACTCGCACGTCAAGGATGACACACCTGTCGAAGAACACGTGTGCGATGGTGGGACAATCTGTTCTCGGCCACTTGGACCCGCGCCCGTTCCTCGTTCCGTTCCGCAGGCACTGTTTTGCGATTTGCACAGAACGCCCAACCCACACACTCACGCACGCACAAAACACACGGGAGGGCTCGTCCGCGAGGAAGCACACAGCCGCACAGCAGCAGCGGGGAAAGAGAATGGGCCTCGGCGAATGTGCACGCCCGTCCGCGGCGATATGGTACGCTCCTCCGCTTGCAGCTGTCAATTTGTTGTACTTGTAGCCGGCCGAACGCAGCGCAGCTGGCACATGTTGCGAGATAATGATGATGCGGCACAGATGTTTACCGCGCTCGCAACACGACGAGGGTCCCGGTTCGGAACGCGCGCGTTTTCGCTTCGTGCTTCCCACAACTGCCCACTTGGTTGGATCGGTTTTGATCGAATCTGGATGCAACCTTTCGTATTCTTCGGGTCCCGCACCGTCCAAAGTGTACCGATGGAAAAGTTAAATTTTTGCACACTTTTAGGAAGCGCGTTCCTAACGTCGCACCACGAAGCAATCGCTTTGGATTTTATTCAATCGCTAAAATTAATTTAAAAATATTTAGCACATGCTTCGACCTCAAACTGCCAACCGGTGCCAAGAAGGTACTCGCGAACACGTCGTCGCAACACGCGAACACAGTCACGAATGGAGCAGCCAGCTGCGGCAAGCGTACCGTCGACGGCCAGCATCACTTTGTTATGCTCCGGCGTTGATGGTGTTTCGCCCCTATACTCACCGACAGTGATGTATCCAGATGACAAACCACGGTTTTCGGTTGCAGAGAGGTTTTTTTTCGTAAAACTCACTGAAAGTATTGTTACATAAAAATTGTGGAATATTTTGAATTCATTATATTCAGTTCTAGATCTTTACATGTTTAGATAGTTATTATTTTATATCTAGAAAAATAATCTTTTTGTCATGTTTTCTTGGCTACACAGTTCTAGGCTTGAATAAAAACTAAAAGGGCTCTATTATAATCTAATGTTTTTTGTACTATCAAACAATCAACCAAGTAAAAATGTTTCGCCTCGTTGTTTTCCCGCCGAAACATTCATATCTTGAATGATCTCCGTTTGGTACATCACTGACTCACCAGCATACTTCTCGTTTTGCGTGCTCGTATTCCTTCGCCGTTCACATGGCAGACCCGCTTGCGCGAACAAATCAACGCCTCGTGGCATATTTTGCCGGGCCACGAAGGGTTGATTTGTTCGTGCCGGCCTGGGCTCCCATCACATAGGATCTCAAGCGAGCGCAAATGAGTGTCGCGAGCTCAAACAGCGATGGAAACCTGAGTGATTTTGCCACTTGGGTATTCTGATCTTTTGTTTTGAATCTTTTTATCGGGTAATGTTTTGTTTTTTGTTATCAGACACTTTATTTAATATAAATATGAGTAAAAAAAAAATTAGCACCATTTGGAATTTGAATGTTTGAAACTCAAGAACAAAAGGATAAATAACTTAAACTTATTTGAAAAAATGTGTCAATTCAAATGATTTATTTTACTGTTTTTTTTTATTATCTGCATATAAAATAAACCAATTCGGTTTTGTTTTGATTAAATTTTTTGAGCATTGAATTAGAGCAAAAAATGAAAAAAAATGATTTTTTACACACCTCTTGCTTTTATTAATTCAAATATTAATTGTATTTTAATTGAAATATTAATACGGTAGACATATACATTGTCCCCTGCCCTCCTCGTTTAAACCATCCGATGTGACGATGTAGAGTGAAAACTGAATTGGCATGTATTTTGTTTTTGCGTCCATTATTTGTTGTATGTAAAATTGTACATATTTCAGCACTATTTCACCTCAGTCATATTGAGCTCGAAAATCATCTGAATTATTTGCACATTCGATTTGATCCAGTGCGAAATTGCAAAAAAAAAGTTGTAGAAACATTAAATCCATTTAAACAATTGTTTTGCAAAAAGTTTTACCCCAACGCTCCCAACAAGTTCCCAACCGAGCAGCGTGAAATGACCCTTGTCAATCAGCGTGTGCAATCCAAACCCCGATTTAACATATCGCAAAACCTGATGCACGATCCGGCAATCCTTCGCAATGGAGCATCCTGGCACTCGCGCGATCCTAGAGCGGTTGGGCCAAGGAATCAAAAACACTGCCGTGAGCGTGAGGAAAATAACCCCCTTCCGACGCGGGCAGAACTTGGTGACGAAAGCCGAAGGGATAGGGTGGGGGAGGGGGACAAAATACGTTTCCCACGGAACTTTTGCACCGGGTACCGGGGCGCTAATAAAACTTCTGCCATGCGGCCGGCTGTTGCCAAACGGGGTGGATGTATTATACTTATTCTTTTTTTTTGTTGTGTTGTTTGTTTCATTAGAATTCTTATCTACCGAGCGCACCCAACACCACACATGGTCGTTCGGTCCGTGTCTGCCCGTGGGCTGGCCCCGCCACCATTCGGTGGAACATTTGGTTCGCACGGCAAAGGCGCTGGTGAGAAAATGCGGCGGTGGTTTGTGGCTTTCCAGGCCGAGATTAGGGGAAATGCAGTGCAGACTGGGTGGCCGACGGCCGGCAGCTTTGCCAGTCGAATCCTACGGCACCCACGGCAAGCATATGCACACACACACAACATGGTCGCCTAACACCTCCGCCCAGCCATGCGACGAGTGTTGACTGTTGATTTGCATGTGTACTGTTTCCCACCCATGGTAAGAAAATCAAGGAAAAAAGGTTTATTTCGACGCGCTCTTCCTAGTACTGTGCTATCTTCCAGCTGCTGCTGCTGCTTGGAGCAGGTTGATGTAATTGTGCTAGGTTATGCCCGGCTTTGAACGGATCTGAATTTTTCATATATTCTCCGAAGAAAAGAGCGGCAGAGTAATAATCACGGCGGTAGAGTTTCTGCACGAAACATACATAATGAAGATGCAAGATCAAAGATAATGCAAATTGAAATTAAATTTAAACGAATCTAGATAGAACTACCAAAAGCACCGGTTACATTCTCGCAAAAGGGAATGTAAGGAAGAACATTATGATATCCTTTTAATTTATATTATTTTGTGTCCCATCCGATCTGATTGATAATATTTTAAAACGTTCAAATTAAAATTTTATAACGTCTCATTTTGTAACGTTTGAAACATCCTACGTAAACAGAAATGAAACTATTCGGCGGATATATTCAACGAAATTTGAACAGATTTTTCGACATCTGCGTTGCATCTGCTACCATCCTGAATAACACCATGTTCGTGAGTGAAGCGATGACGTGATGTGAGGGTAGGATTTTCAACAAGCTACGCGAGTTTGATGACTTAATCCACCGTATTGTTTCAACCCGGAGTATCGGGCATTTGTTTTACATATTTTAATTATTTTTCAAAAACAGTAACATATAATTATCTAATGGAAATTGTATTATGAGGTCCGTTGTAAAAACAGTAAAAAATGTCAAACCAAATAAAACATTCCAGCATAAGTTGGACGAACAGAGAGAAAGAACTTTCCTGTATCCTAAAAAGTGCGTAAAAAGAAGAACTGAAGAAGGAAAAAAACGCATACTTCTGTGTCGTAAGCAACAAACGGCTTACGACGCACATGCCACCGATAGCAGACGACCTTTTCCTGCGGTTGCCGGCCCGCACCCGCACCCCGTCGGGACCGTCTGCCCTTATTTCTTTTTTTTCCCTTTCGCGTGCTCCTTGGCCATGTCCCGGTCGGCAAACAGCTGCGTACGGTATGCGCCGTACGGCCACATGGCGGGCACATGGTGCATCATCATCAACCGTCGTGCGCTCCGTTCTATCGCGTTTTGTTTCGCAGCGTTTGCTTCCCCTTTCTTTTTCTCGCTGCTGACCAGATGCTTCCGGCAGCATGTGCATCCCATCGCGGTCCGTACACGAGCACCTTGCCCTTCGGCGGTCGTTGTAGGAGTGCTGTGCTCGGGTGTGTTTCTAAATGTGCGTGCGCTTTGCGTTGATTATGCGAAATGGTAACGAGTGGCGTCAACTCGGGTTGTCATTAAAAAATAATCAAATGAACTAAATAAAAAATTGCGTAAAAAGATACTCCAAATTTTTGTTCAAATCAAAATTAATTTGGATTTCGAAACAGAAAAGATCAAAGGATATTTTTGTTATATCTTTTCAATTGTTCCCATGTTAAATTAAATTTTATTTGTTTACATTGACTATTGTTAAATAAATCAAATTCCTTTTCTTACATCTTGTTCCATATGGTGCATATTTTTTGTTGATTTCAAATTTTGATACATTTTTTTACTTTTATGGAACTAAAAAACATACGAAGGTTCCAAGCTATTGCAGAAGATTTTTTATGTTTAATTTTTTAAATACATTACTAAACAATCTTACAGCTTCTAGCTTCACAGTAACAATTCAAACACGTAATTAACGTTGGTTGTGCACTTTTCAAATCCAAACCTTCCACAAACTAACGTCAGCTTCGCTGAAACCGTCCCGGCTCAGGCGACTGCGGCACAACAGCGGGCGATTTTTAGGAAGATGAGAATGTGACATGTGTTTGGAATTACATCATTTAATATGAACAAACGTCGATGGCGGCTGACTGGCCCGTGCGGTGGATGCTACCGCCGGCGCACTGTGTATAATTATCGGAATAAATTAACGGAAAAGTATGCAAATTAGGAACAGATTTGTGTTTTTCTTTTTCTTCAGCTCCGCCCCTCGGGACGCGGAAAGCGAGAGGGGAGAAAGGCATGTTGACAAGCGTGCTAAACCCGCCGACATGGACTGCTAAACGCAGGATAGACGCAAAAATGGCACGGTTGCGGCGATGAACAGAGCTCTTGCGTAAAAAAACCTTGTTAAATAAGATAATAAATAATTATATTGCATACATTAAAGGGAATAAAATAAAAAAGATAGAAAGATAACAAAAACGACACCTCGTTTCGAAGTTAATCTAATGTTCTAATTTCAAATTTGTTCTAAAACGTAAACGATGAGCTACGAAAATGTAAGTGTCGATAGACCAATGAACTCGTCAAACAAACACATGCATAGACCGTCAAATAAATCGTTTTTTCAACAGCGGATCAAGGAAAACACTAAGGTAACGAAGCAATATCCACCCACCCCTCCGATACAACGTAAACAAATTCGCGTATGAGAAGAATTCAAAAACTGTATTTTAAAAAACACAAACACAAATATGCATGCATTCACATAAAAACATATATGTGTATGCGTGTGTGTTAGGCCGGGTGGATGGGTTGGTATGTATAGAAAATCTCCAAATATACCGGAGGAAACGCCGGGCCGTTTCCGGATGCCCGAGCATTAGGTGCAACTCCCGGCCCGTTGCGGACGAACCCCGGCGTGCTTTGCCGCGGCGGCAGTTTTTCATAACAATCTTTTATGGGAAATTCGCTCGATAAAGGCAGGTGCGTTTATTTATTTTGTGTTATTTGATTTGAATTGATTTCGGGATTGGCACACACTGTGGCCCCACCGTGACGTGTGGGCACACTGGGTTCCCGATCGTGGGCGGGTCAAAACAGGGTGTGTATCATAATAATCAGGCAAATGTTCAATTGTTTAAAGTATATTTTATTTTCCTTTTTTTGTTTCTTTTTCGTAAGAAATGATAAAGTTCGTTTAGTTATCTTCACACTAAATAGCGTTCACCCACTCTGATCATGAGATTTCTTAGTTTCTAGTTTTGTTTTGATTTGACATACACATTTTTAATGAGGGTATTCCGTAACTCAAGAGGGCATTTGAAATTAATGTTAAAATACAATTGAAAATTTTCTAATATTATTCGTTTTTTGGACAATTTGGAACTGCACTACCTACCAACTGTTCACACCATGATACACGTGAATGGGTTAGAAAAAGCATGAAAAGCCTTATCAATAATTTTAAGGAATTTATTTCTATTTATTCAAGTGTATTTATGTATGAAGCTGCCTGACAGTCAAAGCCTTAATTTATAATATTTCATTCTTCGTTTTTCATTACTAACTTCAAACATGTAGCATTTATTGAACCAACGGCTACTTACATACCACAAAATTTGGCTAAAAGCCTTGCTAATGCCTTCAAAGCGAATAACTTCGACCATGGATTGAAAAACCGGGGGTTATTAGTTTGGAATTTTCCAACTAGATGGACGCGTGAGTTTTTGGGAGTGTATGAGCTACATTTTTATTTCTTTTTACTGTTTGCCAAAGTTATGCTAAGCTCACATTCTCTCTTTCTCTCTCTCTCTCTCTCTCTCTCTCTCTCTATCTCTATTTCCATTCCAGACAATGATAAGTTGCGCAAACCAGCACTGACCAGCTCCAACCACTCCGCTGCCTCCGAACAGGTGAGGAAATGTTTGCTTTTAATATATTCATTTTCATTTAATTATAACACGAAACCTGACCGGTGCTGACAGCGGGCAAACCAAAGGAAAGGCGAAGGGTTGGCGCCTCGAAAGCCCAGCATCGGCCAGCAAACTCACGCAAGTTTCACGCACGTCAGAATAACAATCGAAAATCGGTTAGCCCACCTCGGTTAATTTCATGTTGGGCGGATGGAAAACTTGGCCCTTTTATTTCCACAAACAAGCGTCGGGATAGTTTTAGTTTCGATGCGTAAACGAGAAATTCGAGTGCGTTGAGACAAACAACCTCACACACACACACAGGCTCACACATAAATAATTAGGGATTCAAAATAATAGGAAACTTTTCGCACTGGCAGGTTTGTAAAATGAGCGGAGGCTAACCGGTTGCTTTGCCGGCTGACAGAAATTTTCCTTTCCAAACCGGTGCCCGATTTAGTTGGGTGTGGTGTGCAAACTACGGGCGTATCTTATATCATCTCCCTGACAGCTTTACCCGAGCTCAAGCGTGCACGGTGACGGTGAGTTGTAAATAAATTTGGAACGGATTGGCCGAAACTATTACATTTTGGCTGTCACTGGCAAGATCGTGCAACAATGAAGCTTTTATGATGGTTATGAAAACGAGTTTCAGAAACATTGCATGATCGAAGCTTCTAACGAACCATTTGAAATTTGTCCAATAATATTAAATAACTTTCTAAAATTGCTTTAGTTAATTTCGACTTGCTTCGTTTCCTAGAAGCAATACAGTATCGTTTAAATCAGAAATCAAATTAAAAACAACCAATTTTCGTAGCATTGGTTACCAAAATAAGATAAGCAGCTTCCTTCGTAAATTTGTAAACTAAAAACCCCATGTAGAACAGACGAGCATCAAACGCAACAAACAGCCCTTTTAAACGTCCAATGCACGCCGAACGGGTAAATCAATAACGGTGCTGAACCATATCTTGTGGAAAACTAACCTTAACAAGCATTCAACAAGCTGCCCGCCATCGGTACCACCGAAATGCAATCATTTCGAAACCCGCTTCTCAAGCATCATCGAAACACTCTCGTGCCGCCGTGAAAGATTTCCCGGCTTCCCGCACCCGACTCGGAAGCTGATTCCGGCTTTCAGCCTGATAGCGCTGCTCGCCGCGGCTGTTTCGAGTGCTTTTTTTTTGGCGTCCCGTGCCGACTGCTACCATCCTTCCGGTGCGCCGGAAATGACAGTAACAATAATAAACTTCGCAGGACACGAGCCACGAGCAAACACGCTTCTCGGCATGGGCGAGGACGGTGGAATGGACGAGGGAAGCAAGAAGCAAACGATGCTACCTCCGGCCTCAGCAAGACCAAAAAAAAAAAAGGAAGCCCGGTGGGACACATTCCCGGAGCGTTTCGGTGTTTGGCGTTCCGGTGAGCAGTTTTCGGCGAGCGAGTGATTTTTCAAACGCCAAAACCAGATCTTGCGATATCTTGTTAAAAATCTCCCACCGTATATGCGGCATCAAGAGCCGTAGCAGCAACAGCAGCAGCAAAAGCTATCGGGCCAGAATCGGGATCCAGCAGCGCAGTGATATGAAATCAATCTCCCGCCCGTGTACCGGTGCGGCACCGGATTATGGTTTTAGCAGAGGGAAAAATAAAAATAAACTCTCCCGAAAAGCTTGGAGAGCATTCAAACGTTCAATGAGAAACTGTTAACTTGTCAGCAGTAGTATGAACCATGTAAAGAAACCATGTAACGCCTTACATAAAAAATAAATGTAAAAAAAATAATTAGTTTGAAAATTACCAAGAAATGGAAGCTGATGAGACTGCGAACATGATACCATAATTTTAATAATAATGGCTAAAAATCAATTTACACAACCACATTATAGCTTAGTAATAGTTTTATGAAAATGTTATTACAATTATCGCTAAGGAAATAATTTTAAAACGAATTTCAAGTTCAATGAAATTCAAGATTGAAGTCAAATGCCTATTTAAATTATTTGTTTTGATAAATGTTTCACTATTTTTTAACTTGAAAATAGCAGAAAAATCTTAGTACAAAAATGAAAATAGGCCAAAATCTAACTGAATAATTCATTAGATAGCTAATTTTAAAGACTATCTGAGTAGTATTGGTTTCAAAATTATTACGAAAATTTATGATTAGCTTATTTGAAATCTTTTGATGTGAATTGGACACAATTACAAATTTGATCAAAAATTTTCATGTATGGGTTTTTTTTTGTTCTCGTCTAACTGACGATCGCATAAAAAAACCATTAAACGGTCGACGATTATTTCCGATAGCTGTTCGTGACAGGAACAAATTAGCACATCGAACGTTGCGAACCATTTGAAGTGCTGTCGAGATATTTCATTTTTCTTTTTCAACACCATACGACCAGGAGACGGTGCAGAGCAAATCCTATCAAAGGAAACAGCGCAGCAGGTGATATGGAGCGTTCCGGCGGTCTAGCCAAAATCATGAATTAATCTGTCGGCTCAGATCCGTCGTTCATCGTCTTTTAAAAGCTCTCATTTACCTGTTGTGGATAAAGTTCAAATCTGAAGCGGACATACCGGTTTTGTAAATGAATTTTTAGTAACCTTGCCATGTATGCCACACACGGGCAAATACTTTTTTGATCAACAAACTCAATTGGTATTTCGAATAAAATGTCCACTAAGAGATAGGCTTTAATAATAAAAAAGTAATAAAATAAAAGCCTCAGCATCCAAAGCTATTCATCAGCATCAGACGAGGTGGCCGAGAGGTTAAGGCGTTGGACTGCTAATCCAATGTGCTCTGCACGCGTGGGTTCGAATCCCATCCTCGTCGAACGGGAAATTCCTGCTTTTTCGTTAAACAGAAAATTTTCTTATTGTTATTTGGCTTAAACAATGATTTGTTTGATAAAACATACATGGTAAAAAAAGATTATTATAAAAAAATTCTAGTCATAAATAATGATACGAGTAAATCTTTCTCTTTAACCCAGCAATGGTTCCAGAATGTCGCAAGTGATATTTTGGTTCATGTTTTGATTTTGACCTTTTAAAAAGGCGCATTATTTTATTCTAATGCTACTCTTTTCTATTAATTTCTATTAATTTAACGAGCATATGAAATGTAAGCTTTTGAGATTGGCAAGAAAAATCCCAAAACGATACTGATCTGGATCAATCCAACCCGGATGCAAGTGATACGTTAGACAAACCACACACATCCAAGACAACAACAGTGGTTATCCTGAACTACGCTGCCTTCGTTACACCTAGCTCCTAAACTCCTTAGCAGCGAGCTCAACCAGTACCGTCGTTTGTTGTTGTGCCAATGGCGGTTGTAACGAGGTAGGTTACGTCGGTACGTTGGGACGAATCCGCCCGTTGTTCTACTGTTTCCACGAACTACGCACCCACGAAGTCTTGGGTCTTGAGATCTTCACCCGTTGGACCGTGAGCATGACGCAAAACGGACGGGGCTTACACGTCACATATCAGTTAGTGGATTAGCACTCCAGGCGCTCCTTTACAGAACGCTCGTTTGCCGTTGCAAGAGATTTTCCCTTCCCGGTGTGAATGCACTACCCATCAAAGATGTCACTCGCAAAGGTGCATCTCACTGTTGGTCCGTTTTGGTGAGCATCGAGCGCACTGCGTGCAGCATTAGCACGATACCTTCTCGAAACAGGGAGGGAAGCACAGAGCACTTGGCCTTAAAGATGAAACAATCCTCGCCCAACCGCACCGCAAACGAACGAATTGCGATCCAGAAGCCCCAGACCCCACGCAGCAAGACGTCAGAAGAAAGTACGCCTGACGGAGCCTTTCGGCTGTTCGGGATCGGTAAACTCACAGACAGATCCAATTTCACCGTCCGAAACCGTCCACAAGCGAACCTGGCACGGAGCGCACGGCAAGACATACTGCCCGGGCTGGGCAATCTGCAACCCTGGTCGCGAAATTACATCCACCAGGTCGCGCGCACAACCCCACCACCATCCCGGCGGATTGTTCAATTAAATTAGGAATTCATCGTTTGCGAACTGTCGGAACTGTTAATCGCAACTGTCAAACTGCACCGTGAGGGTTAGGGATTCGGATTGCGAGATGATCAAACGATGCAATTGCAGCGCGCTGTCGCTGCAGCTGCTGCGCGGGAGATATTACAAACGTTTGCTACGTTTGCTATGCGAAAATGGGATTGTGGGTGATGGTATAAAGAGGAAGGGGGGAGGAGGGGGAAGGAATCGTCGATTCCATTGCGGAGATGATGCGTACCGCAAAAACGTTACCGACGCCACGGGAAGATAACGATTCTCAGGTGAAATGAGGGATATCCTCGGGATTGCTTTCAGTTTACGTGGGATATCAAATACCGGGCAAGATTATGGTATTAATATTTTGGATCGAACGTCTCACGACGGTTTTTGTGATAGTTTGCTCATAGTTCAATTATTATTTTTAGAAAATGGTAACATAATAGGTCAATTTCAATTTGATAAAATTTAATTTTTCCTATGAAATGTTTTGCTATTTAATTTTATTTCACATTTTTATTTCAATTTTCACTATGCATGATCATGGTTTAAAAAATGTGTGTTCTTTTCACCATTTTTATAAAATTTTGTTATCTTATGCTTACAAATTTATAATTCTGATACAAATTTTAGTTATGGTTACTAATTATCTCTTCCACTCATTATTCGTTCAAAAATAAATTATTTCTCCTTTCTGTACTCTTTAGCGTTGTGAATAAATTTTATCTCGAAAATATCTATTTATAAATCCTAATTTTTTTATAAAGCTGGATGTTTTTTTTTCTCGCTTTCCCAGCTTAAAGTCAATCCGTTTGGACTCCTGGATCCGGAACACCCGAAACCTGCTACGGTACCTCATTTAGCACTGGCCATAGTTGTCACTCTGTCAGCGGCAGACTTCTTTTTTTTCATAAACATAAGCGAACCGACGGTGGTTGTGTTGAACGGCTCCATCCATCCTGCTGAACACAGGTACTGGCTGGTGAGCCACGTGGAAAACACATTAATGGCCTCCGGACGATCGGGCAGACAGCGTGCACCGCGTTGTAACGGAAATCTCTCGGCACATAATTACATTTCGCAAATACATTGCCCGCCGCTCTGCGGCTGATGTGTTCGGTAATTGATTTTATTGAAAATTAATAATGTCAAAAGCTTGCCGGTCGGAAGCCATCACATCTGCTTTTTTGGTGTGTGTGTGTGTGTGTGTTTTTTTTTTACTTTGTGCGAGTGTAGGTGCGGCTATGTGTATGGTTGATTTTGGAAGGTTGGAAAGCGCATTTGAATTCAATAAGCGGCGAAAGGCGGAGTGTGGCTTGTGAGGGAAGGGATAACCTTGTTTTTGATTGGTTTGTCTAAACGCATCAGGATGGAAGGATTTTTTTTGGTTTGATTTTTCAATTCGCAGGAATTGATTTATTGAGGGCAGTAAGAAAAACCTTTAGTGGAAAACAGTTTATAGTTGTTTTAAAACATTATCTTCAGTACAAAAAATAAGAAAAGTTTTATTGCAACGATTCCATCTTTACTTAAATATCAAATATGAAATAGTGTATAAAAATAAGAAAATAAGATGCAGTTATAAGTACTATTCGAACAAAACCTCAGTATTTTGTAGGCTAAATTTTTTTTTTTAGTCCAGAACATTTCATGATTTTTGCTTGTAATAATTCCTTCTTGTACAAAATAAGCTCTCCTTACGACGGCAGTAGTTCGATCGATATTCTTCCGTACCTTTAGCATTATTATATTATTTTACTTTTTAATTCACTTTTCAACACCTTGTGTCCAGGTCAGATTCCTTACAAATTCTACCCATCCACCCGCAAAAGGTACAGAATTACTTGAAACTTCTTCCACCGTGACCGTATCGAGTGGTTCGAACGGGTATCCGTAACGCACGAAAAAAATAAACTCCTTCAGCAGGTTACGCCGGCCAGAAGGTCGCTGCCGGTAGGGCGTAATTCCCCCTCGATAGTTTCTTCCTCGCGCCACGTAGTCAAAATCACTTCCCAGCGCACCTTTATCGAAGGGTGAAATAAATTTTATTTAAAATTCAATTAAGTAAACTTACGCCCTCGGGCGACGGACGCCATCGGGTTTGGAATTTATTCGCAAACGCGAAACTACTGCAATGAAGCGATGCAGGTGTGGAAAGTTGAAAACGCTGAAGCGCAGGTGGAGCCGGGTCCGGAAAAATCGGGTCGCCTAAAACTGAACGGCTACCTTCAACAGCAGGCGGTGCAAAACGGCTTGGGCTTCAAGTTCTCCAAAATCGATTTCAAGAAGGTAAATAAGTCGTCGACTAAATCGACTAAATTGCTATTGAGAATATATGATTTTGTGTGTTTTTCCAACACCTTTTTTAAAATTTATAAGAATAATTTTTGTATTTTTGAAAAAGTTGTATCTTTCTGTGATATGGTAAAGATCGTCATATAAATAGCCTTTCTTTTAATATGAATCTTCGACTAGGCAGAATATTCAGGATAGTTAGTAACTGAGATAATTTCTCTTAAATAAAAAGAAAATAGAATGAATTGGAATGAAAATGGAATTGTATTTTTTTATCACCAAACCAATCAATCTTCCGGCGATAGAAACAATCAAACTGAGTAACGATAAACTTTCCGTCAAATGTGGCTTTACTGCGCACCCTTCCATCAACTGCACTTTTACCACTTCTCTTCGTGCCTCACGTTTCATCCACTCCGCCAGGCTGCAGTTGGCTGATTTTGCTCCACGTCAAAACTTCTCCTTCTCCAAACGCACCGAACCAATCTACGGGCGCAATCTGCAACGATCTAACCGCGTACCCACCCGCACTCCAGCGAGCGCGGATGTGGTGTAAAATATTTATGGAAATCGAAAATCATTAATTACATCTGTGCCACTTCCAATAACGATGCGGCCCCGGCTGGTACACAAACGCGCGCAGCATGGCGCGGTCTGTTGCAGCCATCCAGGGGTTGGTGGGTTTTGTTTTCCCCTGATGCCGAACCGAGTGCGCCGTGTGGGGTTTGGGTTTGGGGAAAAAGATTGTTTTAGAAAGAAGACAAAAACACACTCACACACCGGGTCTCGTCCAGATGTCAGCGCGTTGTCTTAGCCGAGCGTCGACGTCGCACCGGGCGAATAAAAAAAAAAGCTTCTGCGTTGGCATTGACATTCGCGATCGCTTCGGGGCTGGAAGTGCCGTATAAAAACAGGGTTCTTTTTTTTGGAGACATAAAAAAGGACCCCTGAAACGCTCCAAACGGTTCGAGAGCAACGACGACGGCGATGACGCCAATAAGAAACGAACGCCAGTGACAGGTGCGGCTGACACATGCTCGGTGGAATATAAATGGTCCGTTTTCGTGTTGTTCGTGAGAGCGCGTTTAAATCCTAACCTCAATAAAACGTTCTACCGTAGGGCTTTGACGAGTGGGAATTGTTCTTCAAATGTTTCCATTATTCATTAATTTTGGTCAAATGTTTGTAAAACTCTTCCTAGAGTAATAACCTTTGCAATTTGCAACGAAGCTTTAGCTCACGTACCCGTGCATTACACTATTCAGAAACACGACGCAGAGCTTACCACCGTTTTGTAATCGTTCACTTCCCCTCTCCACCGCGTCCCGCACACGGGGGTGAAAGAAATCGTGCGCCCAACTTCTCAAAATGTGTTATCTTATTATTTAGTTCTCGCAGAGATAAGCGGATGCCAAATGCAGGACCACTGTTTCCTGCACGGCTTT